>CANXYC011742180.1:0-16277 GCA_948193065.1 Aleurites moluccanus
AAGAAAACAACAAGCTTTGGTGAAGATCAATGGTGGCCGAAAGTTTGGTGGAGAGGAAAGAGAAAAATTGGTTGGAAATTTGGCTAAGAATGGTGAAGGGGTGGGAAAAATCCAACAAAAATCATATGGTGTAATCCTATGATTTGTGTTTATGATAGAAATGGTGAAACCTAGCTTACTAACCATCCATTTCTTCATCTTTTTATCCAATGGTTTGATTTAGGTTAGTCTAAAATGATACCATAGGGTAGCATACATTATATAAGTCCATAATTGAAAAGGAAAAGACTAAACTACCCCTAGTTCAAATGGAATCCCTATCCGAGCAGCTTTGCCTTGAATTATTTTCTACCGGCTTTAACTTTTCAACAATAATTCATTTAATCATAAAACCACTATTTCCATGTCCTAGTATTCTTTTTTATTATCAAATATGATGTTAATTCCATTAAAAATTCGAGGGGTGTGAAATGACTATTTTGCCCCCAGTTCACCAAAAACTCAAATTTATCCGATTTCTTCCTAACAACTTTTAAATCCCCTCTATTCATAGAAATACATCATATAACATGCATATCTATCAATTTCATACATAAACACATAAAAATTCACAAGTTCAAGTGAAGCAAAAATTCCCCCCTAGGTTACCCTTTTTGGCTCAAGTTCTAGGTTTAACTGAGATGTTACAGAGGTATAATGTAATACCTGAAATTATGTTATAGTTATTAAGTAGTTTCATTAAGTATTGGACCTATAGTATCAATAATAATTGTGCAGCTTAAGGATTTAGTACAATATTGAATTTAAGATTTATTTTTCTCAGATACATGGATAATGAAAGATCAAGAATAATGATAGATAATCATATGAAGAAAATATGGAAAAGTATTAAGCATGTCAAAAAATCAATAGAATTGCAAAATCGTAAATAAGTGAAACTTCAGGGATGTTTTGGGAAACCTATTGTCTAAGACTCAAAATTATTCTGAAAGCTGTATGATAATAAACAACAGTTAAAAATAAGCTTATTCACTCCCCACTTTGAAAACTAAAACTGAACAGAATTGACAAAATTAGTTACAGAAAACTTTTGGGTCAAAAGTAGAAATAATGAAAGTTTTGGGGTGGAAAACCTAATTTTCATAACTTCCACCTATAAATACATGCCTTAGCCATTTTTTTCCACCCATCTTTCTTCTTCCTCAACTTGGCTGAAACCCATCCGCCAATTCTTCACCAAATTTCAAGTAAATTTGTGAAGAAAAACCATAGAAAACCTAATTTCTCACCAAAAAGCTTAAAGGAAACCAAGAAATTTCATTCATTGAATTTCGGCCACTTCATCAACATAAGGTAATTTGATGATTTCTTTATTTCTTTAAGTTAATTAGGTTTTTTATATGTTTAATTAGATGGGTTTAGCTTTAGATTACATCAATTGATTCAAATTGATAAAATTTCCAATTTTCAAACCCTAATTAGGTTATGTTTCTAACCAAACCTTAGAATTATCTTCCATAATTCATAATAAAGTTAGATAATGTTTAATTGCAACCATTGGAAGCTAATTTGGTGATAGTTTTAGTGTAGAATCAAAGGAAGACCAAGATTACCATTTTTTTCTTACATTAAAGGATTTGAAGAAACAAGTTATATTTTGGCAATTTGGAAGCTTAAGTGAGTTTAATATACATCATATTATATGTCTAAAGTCTTGTTTGAAATTATGGAGTCCATTCTCACTTGGCCATATTTTGGCCGAATGCTCCATTGCCATTTTCCTTTGAAATTTTGCTTTATTTTCCTTGAATTCCAAGCCTAATTGGATTCATTATGTATTATTATATGTTGGATACCAATTGCCTATTGAATTGTCTACATTGTGATCTTATTGTTTGATATTTGGGCAATGTTGATATTTGTCATGTTCCAAAAATGGAACATGACGGTCCTAGGATGTAGGAACTGCCTAAGGCAACCGACACCCATAGAACCCACTAACATATCCAATTACTATCTCATTATTATCCAATTAATTACTTATTATGCATTTTTTAAATCTGTATTCTGTAGTCTGCTATTTTGTAACCTGTTATAATGTTGTCTGTAATCATCATTCACATATGCCATAACCATTAATAACCTCCATATAATATCATATATACATTTATACAGTCTATCTATAACCATTAATACATAACCATGGAGAAAACTAAAATAATTTATAGCATTGAGTTTAAATAATTACACTGTTAAAATAATTGCAGAATTCTACAGAGAAAGGGATTCTAGAATCAGCCTCTACTCCTGCCTTGAACAATGGTAAACAACTCTACTCCTACATTGAAAAATGGTAAATGACTAAGTAATGAGTATAAAAATACTTAGTGAATCTAATATGCATCATGTAATAGATAAAGATTAGGTAAACAACAAATAACAGATTAATAATCATAGGTTACTGTGTTGCACACCAAAATACAGAAATAAGGAAATTTATCATAAATAAAGGTATGGAGTCAATAAACAGGTTATCAATACTCATATCATATAGATAAGATAGATAATGGGCCTTAACACATTTAAACATATTTAATCACATCTAATATACATAAGGCAGGCTAGGCCTTATGGCTAGGACAATTAACCCTTCCCGGCTAGGGTTTATGATAAATAATGTGCATATTGTCGACGGTATTTACCCGCTACCCAGTTGGTAAGGAAGTTCTATCAAATCAACATATAAATTAATAAAAGGTTGGAACAAGTCAATGGATATCAATGGAAGTCAAATTACTCATCAATGTTCAATTAGACTGCAAACCAAACAATTGGAACTGTCAATCAATTACGTGTAATTGATGGAATGTACTTTTATAATAACAATGGTTATAGCAATCAAGTATAGGTTTGGTTACAAGGTACTCATTCAAGGTCAAATGGGTTGGCTTAATTGGCTACCCAATGTCGCTGACAACAATGGCATACAAATGGTAGGCCTATGAAGGTTTCTTTGAGGCATTTCATCAAACATATAGTGTGCAACTTTCAATGGACATTTTTCATAGTTTTGGTGCAACATTGATATTGCACCAATATCAATCAATAAGTCCACAATGTAGGCAACACAATACACAAAAGATATCTATCAAATAACCACATTTAAAGGATCAAATTGGCTAGTGAATTAAGAAGAAAACAAAGCAAAATATCAAAGGGTGAATAGTGCATTATGGTTCGGCCAAGAATGAGCTTTCAAGGGAGGTTTTCAATAATCATTTCAATGATTTAGACATGTTAAATGATGCATATTAAACTTACCAAAAGCTTCAAATTGCCTAGGAAAATTCTTTTCCACTAAGTTCTTCAAAGTAAGCAAAATAGGCAATCTTCATCTACCTTGTGTTCTACACCAAATCAATCATCAATTAAGCTTCCATTAGAATCAATTAAACATATTCTAAGCTAATTAATCATTAAAGATCATTAACCTAGGGTTTGACACAAAAAAAAAAAACTTTAATTAAGGGAAATTGGGAATTTCTAACCAAATACATAAATTGATGCAATTGAACACCAAACCCATCTAATTCATCATCTTTAACACTTATTTAACCTAATTAATAAAAAAAAAACTCAACGTTACCTTACAACCAAGAAATGACTAAAATCCTCGTGAATAATAATCTTGATTTCCTCTGTGATTTTTGGAGAAAAAATGGATGGAAAGATTAAAACAAGGTTGGTTTTAGGTTTTTCTTTAAGTTTTCTTTACAAACTTTGATTGAAAATGGAGAAGAAATGGCTATGATGGTTTCGTCCTAGCAAGGGAGAAAGAAGAAGATGAGAAAATGGAGAAAAAAAATCTTCTAAGGCATGCTTATATATGAAGGAAAAATGACAAATTATATTTTCCTCCTTAAAACTTCCTTTAATTATACTTTGGCCCCACAACTTTCTGTAATTAATTGTGTCAATTCTATTTAGATTTAAATTCTGAAGTGGAAAGTGAAATAACTTATTTTTATCTGTAGTTTATCATCATATAGCTTTTAGAGTCATTTTGGATAATGGACAATGGGTTTCCCAAAATGTCCCTGAAGTTCCACTTATTTATGATTTTGCTGCTCTATTGATTTTTAATAGAGTGGGTTTCCATCATTTTTAATACTTTTCCATACTTTCTTCACATAATTAACAATTATTTTTCTTAATTTCTCATTAGCCATGAAATGAGAAAAATTAACTTTAATTGCATACTATATGAATTCCTTAAATTTCCTAATTATCGCCTGTGGTTTCGGTCCGATAACTAGAGAAACTGTTTAATTACTATAGCATGCATCTAGGGTATTACAATATTGCACCAAAACCTAACCAAAATGCCTTATGAAAGTTGCATACCAAGTGTTCGACAAAATACCTCAATGAGTTTTCCATAGGCCTACCAAGCCAATGCCATCATCACTAGCGACGTTGGCTAGCCAATTATGCCAATATAATTGACATTGAATGGCTACTTTGTTATCCAACCTATACTTGAATACTACACCTATTGTTATTCTAAATATAGCTTCCATTGCTTATATCTAATTCATTTATAGTACCGATTGGTTTATTTACAACCCATTTGATAATTGATAAGTTCCTTGATTCCTATTGAAATCTATTGATTAATTTTCAATCTATTGCTTGATCATGTGTTGATTTAATATAGCTACCTTACTGACGAGGTAGTGGATAAATACCATCAGTATTGTGCATAATGTATATCAAGGACCCTGGCTGATAACAGTTAATATCCTAGCCATAAGGCTTGGCCTGCTTTATATATCTTACATGTGAATTATATATGATTATATGTGTTAAGGCCCATTATCTATCTTATCCATATGACTTGTATATTTATTGACCTATCTATTGGATAAAGCCTATTATTTGTTACCTAATATTTATCTTATGGAACTGGTATGCAAAACCCATTAACCAATATTTGTTATTTGTTTATTTTATTGATTATCCAACCCTTATATATGATATGATGTATATTAGATTCATTGAGTATTTTTATACTCATTCTATAATTGTTGAATATTTTTCAAGTCAGAAGTAGTGGGTGGGTTCCAGATTCTTTTCCTCTGTGGAACCAACAATGTATTTTGGCAGTGTAATTATTTTAACTCTGTCTTATGTATTATATTATAGTAGCTCCATGGACTTGTATATGGATATAGATAGATTGTATAAATGGATTTATAATATTATTTGGAGGTTAATTATGATAATGGCATATGTGATAATTGATTATAGATTGCAGAATTACATAATACATAATAATATAAGATTAATTGGGTAATAATAAAATGATAAATGGATATGTTATGGGTTCTACGAGTGTCGGTCGCCTCTAGCAGTTCCTGCATCCTAGGACCATCATATTCCAAATTTTAGGATGTGACACAAGCAAGTCTTGAGGAGCTTGAATCATTATTTTGATGAAGCCACTATGTTGTATAGTTTCCTTAAGAACATTGATGAGCCATGTGTGTACAAGCAGGTTAGTGGGAGAAAAATTACTTTCTTTGTCTTGTATGTGGATGATATTTTGTTGATAGGTACTAATATTGAAAAGTTATTAGATGTAAAATTTTGGTTATCCTAAACTTTCTCCATGAAGAACTTAGGGGAGGTGACCTATATTCTTGGAATTCATCTTTATCGAGATAGAGTGAAGAGTATTAATAAGTTGTCCTAGACTTTGTACTTGGAAAATGTGTTGAAGAGATTCAACATGCTTGATTCCGAGAAAGGATTATTACCAGTACTATACGGTATCCACCTTTCCAAAGAGATATATCCTAAGACACTTGAGAAAAGGGAGAGGATGGGCTAGCCATGCACTGGCATTTGGCCTGTGGTGGCCTCAGCTAGTTGTATTGTAAGGCATGACAATCAACAAAGAAAGGATTCGTTCCTCTAAGTGAATGAAATTAAGATCCTATACCATCAAATTCTTTTTGATGTAAAGTCCTTAGCCAAGGTGTTGTTATCAAAAATTGAGTCTTGATGTGGATATAATATCTCAGTATTAGGGTTTGACAGTTCCATGACCTTAGTTGTAGGATCGGGATCTTGAATGAAGAAATTTGAGTGCATGCTAATTATGATCAAAGGCTTCGTGGAATGTGGAATATGAATTACTGTGTGTACATTCATATTCAGTTGGATAGTCATGACACCTATTGTTATGGGTTAACTATAATTTATGGGAACCGATCGGGAATGGGAATTTTCTTAATTGATTCAGTGGTTTTTTTAATTTATCGACAAATATAGTTTCTTTTATAATCCATTTGTAAAACAAATAAAATTTATTTTTTTAATATTGCTGACTAATTACCAATTGAATTTGAAATGTCACATGGAAAACCACTCCATCACAAGTTTATCGGTAAATAAATGAGTTTAAAATTTTGGTGATTATTTTTTTATCAATAAACAATCGGTACTTTTAAACGCGCAAAATTTTTATTACTATTTTTGACTATTTTTTTTTCATTGGTATTTAATGATAGCCATCCATCGATATATAGTTGATAAATATATAATTTTTTAAAAAAAAATCACCGATAAATTGATGGAAAATATCTACGGATATTTTTTCGTTAGTATTTTTTTTTTTTTAGTGGATAGTGTTAATAGTGCAAATTACAAGGTTAATAGAGTATCATACAATAAATCAAAAGACTTTAAATATAACTTCACAAAACCACAAAGTATTTTTTTTTTTCACTTTCAACTTTAAAATAATTATGATTATGCACGTGTCATAATATAATTAAATTTTAAATTTTTTTTCCAATATAAATCAAAATATTTTTTTACATATATATATATATACACACACCTATAAACTAAAAAAAATATATTTTTAATAAAAAACTTATTATAATTCATAAGGAGGAGGAGAAAAAGGAGAATTAGAAGAGTTGTGTCACCCACTCATATAATTGATATCATATACAAAATAGAATGTAATAAAAAGATTTTATCTATCACTATGCATAAACGGATTATAAGGATCTATATCTATAAGTAAAACAGCAAAAAATAATTTACATGATTTATTACAGATATACATATCTTGATACTAAAGATGATTCTTATTCCTAATCAAGGTCAAATATATATAATTTAAGCTATTATAATTTGAACCTCAAATAATTTGTATTTGAATTAGATTTTACGATATTTATCAATTATTGTAGGTTGATAAAATTCACTTAGGGTGCTTATTACTTGTAATATAAAAATAGTTTAATTAACCAATGTTTGATATTTCATTATTTAAATAAATACCAATTTCTTTTAATAAGTAAAGATTCTCTCATGCATTAACATATGTCCATGACATCATCTCCTTTCTTAACTTTAAATTAATTAGAAAAAACAAATAGGTTAGAAACAATAATGTTATGGCCTTTATTCTCTTAAATTCATAGGCAAGCCTGATATATCTCATTTCAAACACACTTGCCACTCATAATAATAAAAAAAATATAAAGGCGAAAGACTTTGTCAACCTCATTACACCCTCATTTCGTTTCCTCAACTGCCTTTTCCAAATACCCTATACTTAGCACTCTCTTCTCTTCCTCCATCCCTCCCTCCCTCTCTCTCTCTCTCTCTCTCTCTCTCTCTCTCTCCCCTCCCCATGCCATCAAAATTTCACCACCTTCTCAATCTTCTTCTTCACTCCCCAAAGTACCTATTTCCAACCTTCATACTCCCCATCATTGCTCCAAATGCCTGTTAAGGGCGGGAACGCCGCCCCAACAGTGCACTTTACCACCATTATGGCATTTCAAGATAAACTCTTGTTTATTCTTTTATTTCACATTATATCTATGCATTTTTTTATGTCTTCAGGATTGACAGATTCTGAAATCCTATTTAAGTTCAAGAGTTCCTTATCTAATGCCTCGACATTAGCTAACTGGAGCGACAAGACCAAACCATGTACAGGGGATGTTACAAATTGGAACGGTGTTCTTTGTGCTAAAGGTTCCATTTGGGGGTTGCAACTTGAGAGAATGGGACTAACAGGCAAGCTTGATGTTAATTATTTGAAGAATTTACCAGAATTGAGAACTCTTAGCGTTAAAAATAATAACTTTGATGGTCCCATGCCGGAGATCAAAAAACTTCGAGCATTGAGGTCAATTTACTTGTCAAACAACCATTTTTCTGGGGAAATTCCAAGCAATGCCTTTGAAGGTATTATTTTCATATATACACATTTTGAACCCCATTTGGAAGTATGTGCAACTATATGAATTGAGCTAACTTGATTAGCACTTGATCTTTTGAAGGTATGTTGAAGCTAAAGAAAGTATACCTAGCACAAAATGATTTTAACGGAGCCATTCCTTCATCATTGGTTACTCTACAAAAGCTTTTGGATTTGAGGCTGGAGGGGAACAAATTTACAGGAAAAATACCAAATTTTACACACAGTTTTTCATCATTCAATGTGTCCAACAATGCATTAGATGGGCCAATTCCTATATCCCTTAGTAAGATGGATTTGAGATCATTTTCTGGTAAGTTAGTAATTGCTCTTTTGATTATTGAATATTTTCTTTTAAAAATGTTATTAATTTGCTGTCCCCATTATCACAAATACCATTTTATTAAAACTAAATTTTAAACAAATTCGTTAAACAAATGTCAATAACTTCTAATCTTGTTTAATTTGTTTGGTTGAGCAGGCAACAAAGGTCTATGTGGACGCCCTTTGAGTAAATGTGATACAACTTCCACATCCACTAATACATCCAACTCTGACTCAAATTTGAACAATGACTCTAGCTCTTGGAAGCCCTCAATAGCAAGTATAGTTGTTGTGGCTATAGTCGTGGTGGTAGCATTAGCAGCCATCTTTGCAGCTGCCATCATCCTTATTCGGCGTCGAAAACGAACATCTGAATCAATAGAGTCACCACCACCAGCAAACCTTCAGAAGAACACATATACGAGAGAACCAGACCAAGGTTCAGAATACGCACCATCTGAACACTCGACAAATGGTAGAAAGGTTGAGACAACAAAGTTAAATTTTGTAAGGGATGATAGGGAGAGATTTGATTTACATGACTTGTTGAAAGCCTCAGCTGAGATCTTAGGTAGTGGATGCTTTGGATCATCTTATAAGGCTGCTCTTTCAACTGGACGAGTTATGGTAGTTAAGAGGTTTAAACAAATGAACAATGTAGGAAAAGAAGAATTTCACGAACATATGAGGAGGATAGGGAGATTGAGGCATCCTAATTTACTACCTCTTGTTGCTTATTATTATAGGAAGGAAGAGAAGCTCTTGGTCACTGATCATGTTGAGAAAGGCAGCTTAGCAGTTCATCTTCATGGTATGTATATCTTTTGAAAGGAAATAGTTGTAGTAGTAGAAATATTGTGTTCTAACGACACAATAGCAAGTGTCAATAAATCTCACCAATGTAGGGAAGGTTACGGCTCAAACTTCGATACTTGTATCTCCTTTAAAATTTATGACTGATAAAAAAAAAAACTTAATTGTATTGTGTATTGGCTAATGTTTACCATTTTTTTTTTTAGGCAATAAAGCTTTAGGCCAACCAATCATGGATTGGCCAACCAGATTAAAGATTACCAAGGGAATAGCCAATGGCCTTGCATACTTGTACAAAGAGCTTCCTAGCATTATAACAGCTCATGGGCACCTTAAATCTTCTAATATTCTTCTCAATAAATCAAATGAACCTCTTCTTACAGACTATGGACTAGTTCCTGTTATCAACCAAGAGAATGCCCAAGAACTCATGGTAGCTTACAAGTCACCTGAATACTTGCAACTAAGTCGAATTACAAAAAAAACTGATGTATGGAGTCTTGGGACATTGATTCTTGAGCTTTTAACTGGAAAGCTCCCTACAAATTTTTTTTCACAAGGTAAAGGAAATGGAGAGGAAGATCTGGCAAGTTGGGTTAATGGTTTTTCTCAAGAACAATGGGTAAATCAAGTGTTTGATAAAAAGCTGAAAGTAACAAAAAATAACGAAGGTCAAATAGTGGAGTTATTAATGATTGGGTTGAGTTGTTGCCAAAGAGATGTGGAGAAAAGGTTGGACTTAAAAGAGGCTGTCGAAAGAATTAATGGGTTAAAAGAGAAAGATGGTGATGGACATTTTCTCTCTTCAAATGCTAGCGAAGGGGATATAAAATAAAATATTCCAGATGAATTTCTGATGATTTCACATTTTCTTGAGTATATATTCGTATTGAGAAATGTTAGACCTTTGATCAATCTCTACATAGAAGATCTCAAAATATATTCTTGCAAAAATTAAAGGATATGAAGGTGATTATGGGAATGGTAATACAAACTAATTAAGATTTTCAATTTTTTCAGTGTAAAAACTGTAGGGTGAAAGTTTGAGTGAAAATGAGGTTTGTTAATGCAAGTTTTTGTTTTATTTGTGCCACTAACAATGCTAAGACTTAGGATCTATCTCTCTCTCTCATCCATTGCCCCCTTCTCTCTCCCTCCTTCTACATAAATTTTTCAGTAATTGATTTTGATTAAAGCCAAAGGACCCTTATTGAAAAGTTTAATCTTTGTTTAAGCATTAAACATAATACACATTGAAGGTCAAAATATTGTTCTCAAACAGAAGGTTTATTATGTTTTTCCTAATAAGATAGGCAAAATAGTTATTAAAAATGATAAAATATATAATAAAATTGTAAAATCATTATTTGGGGACTGTAACGGTCTTAGGGTATGTGAAGATTTAAAGTTACTTAATACTCGTTGACCCCAGGTAGCTACAGATAATTAAAAGAATTTTTAGCATAGTAGTGGCTATTATAGAACCAAGTTCAGAATCTAGACCTGCAAAGAATATAGTAACACTTCTATATTGTCCTTAGCTTCACTACTGACAACTTAATTCTTAACAATTCTCCAAATATTTCCATGAATAAAGATAAATAGTTTATAATCAAAGCTAACATGTGATGGTTATTCACAATCATTCAACATAATTTACAACCTATAGAAAGCTATCACAAATTTCAAAATAAATCCATTAGCCTAGAATATCATGGAGCTTCTAGAATATCTTTATGTGCACCCAAAGTCCGTAAATTTTTATATAGATATTAATAGTTCCTCGTGGAAGAAGGAAAATCGAGGAACCAATTCTACAAAGTTATCTTACACCCAAAAAATATTAAAAGGAAAAGGTGAGTAGAAACTCAGCGAGTAGATAACATATTACCATATTTATAAAGTTTAAAGAGCAAGATAGGTTCACAATAATGAAAATAATTGCATATAACTTGAGAAATATAATTCACATGGTGTGAACACTCATTTTTTACACCCGTCAGACTCGTGCCAGGCCGAACAGCACAAACCGGAATCAAACCCGCACACTGACGGACTCAGAAAATGCGTCGGAGAGAAGTCTGGCCGGAGCTGCCAACCCCTAGGGTTGGCGTTGCAGCCCTCTTTAGGGGGTGGTTCCACCCTCCTTTGGGCGGCACCCCACCCCTATTGGGGGGCGCCGCCGTCCCCCAAGGGCGACACCACCCTCTCTTGGGGGCAGCAGTATCACGACCCGATTTCGGATCACGACGGTCCTAGGATGCAGGAGATGCTAATAGCAACCGGCACCCGTAGAACCCAGTATCACATGCACAATTATAATTCATCAATAATTATCAATTTTACTTAGTTACTATTCTTTCTATCATTCTGTAATTCTTAGTATAATTTAATGCAATTGGCTGTAACAGTTATAATAATATACCATATACTTATTATATCTCATCAAATATCATCAGATACATATATACATGTCTATTTCCTAGCTAACCCATACATACCCCATGGAGCAGCTAGATTATGAACATCAAGAACAAAATAGAATTCAAATATATACATGAAATGACTGTAGCATAAATCGTTAGATGACAGACGACGGGATTCTGCAATCTGCTCCTCTCCTGAAATGGTTAAACAAAGAAAAGGTGAGTCTATAAGATACTCAGTGAATCTATATACATCATCAAATAATCAATAGGTAACAATGGAATAATGGTGCCAATAAGTCAAGATAACAATATACAGAATCAATAATATGTGACAGAATAGTCAAAGAACATGTCATAGGCTTGGTATCATATGGAATGACAGATAAAGGGATGGACTATATGAAATCATACAATCTCCAATAGAATCAGTATGGACTATCTGCGAACATACAGTCTCCAGTAATATCCATATCAATAAGCATAAGACTGATCAAGTCTTATGGCCAGGACCATAACCCCTCTTAGCTAGGGCACCAATAATACAATGTGCACATCGCCGACAGTATTTTTTCACTATCCTGTCGGAGCGGTAGCTCTGTCAAGCCACAATAAGATCAATATAAGGAAGCAACATATCAATGGACACCATTATGCAATAATGGTATCTACCATATCAATAAACTCAATATCAATCTATCAATTATCAAATAGATCAATGGCATAACAATAGATGATATATAAACAATGACAAGTGGTTTGGTAATCAAGAAAGACATGGAACAAAAGTTGGCTTGGCAAAGGAAAACGGTAGGCCAATTGGCATGCCAACATCGCTGGAGACAATGGCATTCAAATGGTAGGCCTATGGAATACAAAGCAATAGGCCAAAGGCAAAACAACTAGGCAGTTTCACAAACACTTGGTAGGCATACAATGGCAAGCCAATTGGTTAGGTTATGGGGCAAATTTGACTTGCCCATTTGAATTAATAACAACAACACAATAGGTATCAAAGAAAAAAGATTAAACAACATCAAATGGATCAAAATGGCTAGGGAATTCAAGACAAAAATCAAGCAAAATACAAGGGCATGAATAGTAATTTCAATTCGGCCAAAACAAGATTTTCATATATGGTTTTCAATTTCAATTCCAACACATTAGGCATGTTAAAGGATGCATATAAGACTCACCTAAGCTTTCCAAATGCTTTGGAAAATTGCTTTCCACCCAAATTCTTCAATGGAGCCAAATAGGTCAACCTTGGCAAAACTTGTGTTCTACTCCAAATAATCCATCAATTAGTTACCTATTAACTTTCAATTGACATATTCTAAAATTAATTAACATAAACTATCAGTAAATCATCAAGCCCTTTCATACAACTTCAAATAAGCTAGGCAATTTAGACATTTTTATCAATTTGCATCAATTGATGCAATCTAACGTAAAACCCATCAAATTCAACCTTAAAATCATCTAACTAAACCATAAAAACAAACTAACTAACTTCTTACCATGATGGAGTGATGAACCCAAAATCCTTTTTTAATAAATCCTTGGTTTCCTTTAAGCTTTCTAACAAATTGAAGGAGAAGATAGGTAGAACAAAGCTAGAACTCAATTTTTCTATCATTTATTCTAAGAAATTTGGTGCAAAAATGGTGAAGAAATGGATAGGAAAAGATGAGGGGAGGTTCGGCCAAAGGAAGAAGATGAAGAACAAGATGCAAAAATTTTCTAAGTGTTGGTATTTATACAAAAATCAATTGGCAAATTACAACTTGGTCCCCGAACTTTTATAAGTTACACTTTGACTCCAAATTATTCTGTAATTTATTTTGTCCATTCTGTCAGGATTTGAATTTCAATGTGGGAGTCAATAATCTTATTTTAATTTATACTTATTTATAAAAATGGTTTCAGAATCATTTTGTAACTCCGACGGTCCAATTTTCACTATTCACCTTCAAGTTCCTTTTATTTATAATTTTGCCATTGTTTATTTTTTCAGTGTTCCTAAATATTTTTCACTTCTTTCTTTTTATCAAAATTACACATGTATTATGCTGATCTTTTATCCCCTGATCAAATTCAGAAATTCTTTTGTTGACTGGACTGCTAGTTTCTCGACAGTATTCCTGATGCCGCCGATTTTCGAAAAAATAATTAGTTCGCTTTCTAACTGTGTCTCTAAAATTATTTCCCACCATTTCAAGACTTATGAACCATATACTGAGAACTAAATCATGCATATAAATTATAACTTTTTAGGGTATTACATTCTACCCCCTACAAATAAATTCATCCTCGAATTTAAATAAATACATACCTCGCTGCTAGAACAGGAATAGATATCTGCTCCTCATCTCCTGCTCACTCTCCCAAGTGCACTCTTCCATAGACTGATTTCTCCAAAGCACTTTTACCATCGCGATCTCCTTATTCCGTAACTGTCTGACTTGTCGATCGACAATCTCCACTAGAAGCTCCTCATACGATAAGTCCTCACTGAGACCCACATCCTATACTTCCAATATGTGTGATGGATCATACACATACTTCCGCAGCATCAAGATATGGAAAAATGGATGTATGTGGCTCATGCTAGGTGGAAGAGCTAATCTATAGGCCACATTACCTATCCTCTCAAGAATATCAAATGGGCCTATAAACCTTAGTGATAACTTTCTCCTCTTCCCAAATCTCATAATACCCCTCATTGGGGAGACCTTAAGGAAGATATGATCACCAACTACAAAGTGTACATTCTTTCTCTTCGGATCAGCATAACTCTTTTGCCTACTGAAGGCAGTCCTCATCTGATCACTGATCATAGGTACCTTTTCCAAAGTCACTCTGATCAACTCTGGCCCCTCAAGCTGCTTCTCCCCTAGCTCCACCCAACACAATGGAGATCTACATTTTCTACCATATAGTGCTTCAAATGGAGCCATACTAATAGAATAGTGAAAACTGTTGTTATAGGAGAACTCAATCAATGGCAGATAGTAATCCTAGTTACCTTTGAAATCCAAAATGCACAATATGAGCATATCCTCCAAAGTCTAGATTGTCCTCTCCGACTGCCCATCAGTCTGCGAATGGAAAGCAGTACTGAACCGTAACTGGTACCCATAGCCTCCTGAAACTTCTGCCAGAACTGGGAGGTGAACTGTGTACCTCTGTTTGAAATAATCATCAAAGGAACTCCATAAAGTTGCACAATCTTGTTCACATACAACTGTGCATACTGAGCTGCCATGTAGCTGGTCTTAACCCCCAAAAAATGAGCAGATTTTGTCAAATGGTCTACAATCATCCATATGGAGTCATACCCCTTCGAAGTCCTCGGTAGACCCACTACAAAATCCATAGTAAGCTGCTCCCATTTCCACTGTGCAACTCAATCTCTTGAAGCAACCTTAATGGCTTATGATGCTCAAACTTAACCTGCTGACAAGCTAAGCATTTGGACACAAACTGAGGTACATCTCTCTTTATACCAAGCCACCAATATACATCTCTTAAATCATGATACATCTTGGTAATCCCTGGATGTACATAGTATGCTGAATAGTGAGCCTCTTTCATTATCTAATCCCATAGCCCATCAAAATCAGGTACACATATACTCTTCCCATACTTCAATACTCCATCCTCTACTGTAAACTCTATCATCTTCCCACTTTATACCTCCCCCTTGAGCTTCAATAGATAAGGATCTCTATCCTGAGCCACTTTAACATCATCAAGTAACAGCGACTTCACCCAAAATTGGGCTATCAGAGCCTAGTTCTGATCCTGGGATCCCAAATCCAACTCCACTCCCAAATCTGCCAACTCCCTCATCTCTCAGATCAAAGGTCTCTTACCAATCACAATATGAGCAAGACTACCTATGGATTTCCTACTCAGTGCATCAGCCTTTACATTGGCCTTACTCGGGTGATAAAAGATCTCACAGTTATAATCCTGTAGTAGCTCTACCCATCTGCACTGTCGAAGATTCAAATCCTTCTATTGAAATATATACTGTAAACTCGTATGATCAGTATATATCTGTCATAGCCTAACTTTAGACAATAACGGTCCTAGGGTACGGGTAATGCCTAAGCCACCAGTACCTCGAAGCACCCATGCTTAAAGATTTACATTCATTACTTAACCTGTGATACATTTTAGGTGATAATTTTTTTTTTAAAATCATCATATTACCAAACATGCATGCAGAAAAACTGACAGAGTCTCCTTTGAAACTCTGACTTAAGATATCTGAAAAACATATAAAAATACACTCCCAATATAACATACATCCCCTTATATCCTCCATTTATCAATTGCAACTCAAATTGCACTTCAATATTTTCATCCATATCATATAACACATATACATTTTATCTCAAACTCATATATCATAT
>CANXYC011742615.1:0-10763 GCA_948193065.1 Aleurites moluccanus
TTGATCCTATGATGCAGATTTTGCCACTTTTCAGCAAGTTAAAGGTGCTGCACTTCAACAAAACTGATGCACGCTTGGCAAACAATGGGATCCCACTTGATCTTCAGAAACTCAGGTGCCGTGTTAATTTTCAGGCACTGAAATTCACTCCAAAGATTGAAAGTTTGGGGTACAAATTGGTTCACATTCTTCAGGAAAGGGGGCCTTTTGTGGCTCTGCATCTACGGTATGAGATGGACATGTTGGCTTTCTCAGGATGTACTCAAGGCTGCACCAAGGAAGAAGCTGAGGAGCTCAAGCGATTAAGGTTTGTTTTGCTGGAAAATTTACAATTTTCTTTTGGATATCTAGTTTAAGATCTGGCAGATTTCATCTGTCTTATTCTGTGTATACGGCCTGTAGAAGTTCCCTTCATTCAATAGGTGCTAGGAAAAGATAAAACTTGAGAAAGAAAATCAATCGTGGGTAATAATGACCTGGTAAATAGAAAATAATAACTAGACATTGCTTGGCTTATATCAGCACAGGCTCTTTGGTAGCATATATCCAGATATTGGCAATTAGTGGAGGCGAGAACAACTATTGATCAATGTTTGTATAGTTTGTCTATTATTTCACTCTACTCTGTACTTTTGGTCAAAGTGGGGGTACTGTGCTGTATTTTAAAAAAGATGTATTGATGTGTTTTTCGCCCTGCACTTTTTATTCAGGTATGCATATCCTTGGTGGAGGGAGAAAGAGATAGTGTCTGAAGAGAGGAGATCACAAGGTTTGTGTCCTTTGACACCGGAGGAGACTGCACTAGTTTTGCAGGCCTTGAGTTTTGACAAGGAAACACAGATATATATTGCAGCTGGTGAGATATATGGCAGTGAACGGAGACTTGCAGCACTAAGGGCTGCATTTCCACAGATTGTGAGTTATTAACCATTCCACTACTTGCCTCATGTTTTTTATTATATGAATATTCGTTTTTACATTAGTAACTAATGTTAAATGCATGTGGCACACCTTGGCATCTAGAATAACAATGTTCAGGACATACTGATGAGCATCTGCTCATGGATGCCTTTCGATGGGTTTGCTTCTGGAATGAAGTTGGATCTTTTAGATTATTATTTCAACAGTTAAACCATAAAACCTTAAGTTGAAGTCCCCATCAAATGGTTGAAGGTCTCTGGATTATGCATGTTCTCAGTAATTAGATTGGTATCATCTACATTAGTTTGTTCTTATATTGCTTGTACTTTAAGCTTATTTCTTCTAGATCTCAGGCTTAAAGACTATTTCAGGTGAGAAAGGAAATGCTGTTAGATCCAGTGGAGCTGCAGCAATTCCAGAATCATTCTTCTCAGATGGCTGCTCTGGATTTCATGGTCTCAATAGCTAGTAATACTTTCATTCCCACTTACGATGGAAACATGGCAAAAGTTGTGGAAGGTCACCGCCGGTAAGTAACCTCTACTTATAGCGGGTGATTTATCATATTATTCACAAGAAAATATACCATCTTATTTGAAAGGTTTGGAAACACTTCTAATTAGATTTCGTGTAGGTATCTTGGGTTTAAAAAGACAATCCTGCTAGATCGAAAAAGAATTGTTGAGTTAGTGGATTTGCATCAGAATGGGACACTTGCATGGAAAGAGTTTGCAGCTGCTGTTCGAACAGCACATGAACGAAGGATGGGACAGCCAACACGCCGTACGGTTATAGCCGATAAACCAAAGGAAGAAGATTATTTTTATGCAAATCCTCAAGAGTGCCTTTGTGAGGGAACAAACTGTGATGACTTGCTAGGACCGACCAACTCGAGTTCATTACAGTGACCACGCACACAATTTCAAGCACAAACTGAGACTGTTTGCCACTTGTTATTCAAAAGATGTGGTGCACTAAGTGGTTTCCAGTGACAGAAAGCTTGAAATGAGAAACGTATACACAGCTTAGAGCGTTGTAAGAAATATAACAGCAGAAAAGAATCCTGAAATGTCCGTTTAGGGAGTCAAAAGGTCATGTTCTTCATTTTTTCTTTGTTGATATTTTTATTTGATTTATTCTACAAGTAACGAGTTTGTTCAATGACGATTTATTTTCCACATTTAGAAAATACACATGTAGCATTCTTATTCTTTAATTCATAAGTTAATCTGATGAAATATTTTATATACTGCAGAACTCAGTATAGACGGCACCCAGAGTACATTATCTGGGGAATTAGGATTGGAACTTGGAAGTAGGACAATTAGATTTATAATTAGGTGAGAGTTTTTGGAATGGTTGCAAGCTTTACATTGCATATTGTTTGCAGCTCACCTATGCCACTAAACGAAGGCAAAAAAGTTTTATTCCTTCCTCTAAATTATCAATTGAAACTAATAATAGCTCCTTGGCATCAGTGTAAAAATGCCAATATAATTTCCTAAACAGAAGCAGCTATCATCCATGCAATGGAAAAACAACCTGAGAGCAATACTATGATTCAAAACTCTTCTTGTATGGAGGTGTTATCAGAGGCATTCTTACTTTGTCTCTTCCAGACTTCATAAAAAGGGCTGTACCCTTAAAACAATGGTCTCGAGTCTTTTAACTTTAATATTTGTTGCAATTCTCTATTTGGACTCCCAGAAGATAATATCACCTTGCTCCCCAATTAGACCAAGTTCTCTAAGCCTCCTTTCTTGGTAATATTCTATCTCATCCAATTCTGACTCCTTTTGCTTAAAAATCTCATCAATTTGCTGCAGCACCTTCTTTTCTCCTGCTCTTATTCCCACTGCAATCTTAAGCCTTGGGTTAAGATATGTTGCCCCTTCTAACTTTTCATCCTGCAATCCAAATTTGTGTTTAGTGCAACAAGCACAAAACTGTTAACAGCCAGAAGATAACATCTGCTTCAGATTTTTGAAATTATTGCAACCAAACAGTAGAAAAGATCCAGAAATTGTGGGCAAACGTAGTGGTAAAAGATCGCACTAAAACATCAATGGAGTTTTGGCATATATCATTTAAGATCAGATTATGAATGTAGCCTGGCTTTCTACATCTGAACTTTAGATAACCTAAATGCATTATCTTAGAGGTAAAAACCTACTTAAACAGGTGTCGGTGAGCATTAGTTTTAGTAAGTCCTTTCAAGCTCCATGTCACCTTTTGATTGTACAGATTAAGGATAGACTCTAGTTTAGTATAATCACCTTATTTAGGTAGGATAAGACCAGCACAAAAAATTCAAATTGTCTAAACGGAAATCAGAAACATGATGTGGATTAATAAATTATTACCAACAATGTATGTCAATGTATTCTTAATAATATGAGGACTATCAGTTTACCTCTTCAATAGTAGTATGATATCCAGAAAGAGCAGATTTACACGCATCTCGAACCACTCGACATATAAGCTCCTCATTGGCACGACTTACTGGCAATTCAAGGTGGCCCCAGATGGAATTTCTGAAAATTGATTCTAAAAGGAAAGCATCGGTACCCCCAACTGCTACCAGTCGCAAATATGGAAGCATTGTTGGTGGAAGAGGATTTCCTAAAACAATGTCAAAATCTGCAGTCTCACCCAAACCATTTGTTTCAGCAATGTCCAGCTTGTCATAAAAAAATTGGTCTGTCTCAGATATCTGAAGTGTCAAGGTATATATATTGCGGGCAGGCGTTGTTTCTATGAAACCATAGTCCAGAGCCAACTCGGCATTGCTCTTATTTAAATCATATTGAATCAGAACCTGTTGAATTTCCCTCCAACTTAGTCATAATGAATTGCCAAATTAACAGGATCACAAGTCAACCATAAGATTGAAAATTCTTTCTTCAGCTAACTTCTCAAAGCCAAGATACATATTCCTGGCATTTGTGACTATGAGATATCTCAATTCTTGCGACTAGTAAGAGCATTTCTTTAAACCACAAAACCTCTAATTTCTGTTTTTAACACTAATGCCATTTTATCTTACAAAATCCGTGTATATGTGTGCAAATGCACTTGGAACTTTACAAGATCTTATCATATTTGTGGTTCCCTTAGTATTATACACTTGAAATATTTTTAGAAACGTGTCCACATCAACTATTAAGTAAGCAAAAAGCATATACGTTTTAGCTCATGGCAGCCAATTGATCTATCAGAACTTTTCAACATAGACAAAAACCGCTAAGTCAACATTTTGGAAACAGCATTTTATACTTGAGAATAAAATAATTCACCTGCTCACCAGCCTTGACTGAAATAGGTGACCGTAAAGAAAATAGAAGATCCCTGGAGAAAAGACCTCCTCCTTTAATTTCATATGCATAATCTTCTGTTGTTATGTCAGGGCTGTGGTTGATCTGATCCAAGTACCAGGTTTGCAGAAAATTACATTTTGGAGGAGAAGACAGTCATGGAATATTCACAACAAAATTACTGAAATCAGACTAGCTACCTTAAATGGTGAAACTGGCCTGTATACATAAGTTAACTATTCATTTTATTGGTATATATATATATATATATAAACCATTTAATTGCAATATGCCACCCTTGGATATACATAATGACAATGTGATGCCCTGTGAAGGTTTTATTTCAATGTACCAATTTCTAAAAGAAGTTTCAAAGCTCAAGGAATTGCTAACCAACAACCACAATGACTTCCTAGCAAATGGAGTACAGAACAATATCTTTAGGCTGTCCAGAAGATCTCTTTGTTAAATCAAGCAAAATGAGACAATGTAACGCAATTCTCAAATTTTCTTTAAACAATGTACTTCAACTTGCTTCTGAAAATTGACCAAAAGAAAGAAATGAAAAATTTTACCAAGTCCGCGAGGGGAATCAGAACAAGATTTTGCCCACGAAGACGAGAAAATGCCCTTGATCTGAGAATCCCAAATGCCCAAAAGAAGTCATCCAATGTTATAGGGGAAGGAAACAGATTCTTATGAGGGACAAGGATATCTTCATTTACTTTTAGAAATTCTCGCTGCAAATATTCTTTTACACCCAATGTCGTGCGCAAGAGTTGGGATCCTACATGAATTCAAGAAAATTAAAAATGATATGTGAGGGGAAAAAAAAGAAAAAGGCAATCCAAAATATATGTCCAGCATAGGGAAATCACTGAAGATCCTAGACAAGCGTAAGAGTGTAACAAAATGCAATATTCATTCTGATAAGGACATTATAAATTCCACAATAGGAGTCTCTAAAAGCAATAAAATCCTCATAAAACGAGTTCAATTTTTCAATGGATTGCTGCACAATTGTGTTTATGGTAGACATTCTTGATTATATACAGCTCATTAGAATTCAAGATTGACCAAAGTAAAATAAGCAAATTGTCATAATTTCTTCATATCATCTACAAACATGCCATTTTTGTTAAACATGTATGCATGCAACACGATGAACCTAAAATGATGAATAAGAATATGCAGAATCTTGTCCTATCTTGATTTCCAAAATCTAAGTTCCTCCCACTTAAAGATTCATATATATAATTCCAGCTCAAACACAAAAACAAAAGCTGAAAAGAACATCTATAATTAGATAACGCGGAGACCAGACTAACCTTGAAGCTCAGCGAGCTCCTCTTCTGACCTGCACTGGAATCACCGGACAAACACTTTATCAATCCCCAAAATCAAGATGGATAAAAAAGGGGAAACTAATTAAAAAAGAAAATCACAAAAAGCAAAACCGACCAATATATAGTAGAATCAGTACTCTCTGGAAGAATATCCAAATAAGGTCGCCATGTAGAATCCTCTATCAACTTCTCTCTGATCAAGAAAAGAGCAACAGAGATCCAAGGTTTCAATCCACTACAAACATTTCCTAAATCAGAAGCTGCAACTGCATCTGGGTTTATCCAAAGCTTCTTGGGGATTTCCAAAACGACCTCATTTTTCGAAATGTTCCGTTCTGCTACCAGTCCCAGGCCTTCAGGAACGACAACAGGCTTCGCAGGGGACTTGGCGGATACAACGCCTTGGTCATTCAACCAGTGCCAGAAAGTTTGCAGTAATATTGGCGTTGATGTTATTGATTGTTGGAGAGAAGAAGTTGTAGAAAAGGTTGGTCTTTTCAAGGGTGGAAGAGATGGGGTTTTGACAAGGAGAGAAAAAGGTTTGAAGGGTTTTAGAGGGGAAAGGAAAGGGGAGGAAGGGAGAGTGAAGGATATAGCCATTTTTGAGCTTTCACAGTGAAGTTGGTTCAATGAGAAAATGAGATAGTGTTTTCGTCATTTATAGCTTTTTTAAGGCTAGGGATAACTCCATGGATATTGCTGGCCCACCTTGTATATTTGCTTTTCTTCTTCTTCTTCTTCTTCTTCAAGATTATATAATATGTAGAAAATTAAAGAAAATCTAAGTTGTCTCATAATCAGAATGTTAAACATTCAAATCTTAATAATATCTAAAAATATTAATATATGAATGTTTATTAAAAATATAAAACAAAATTAATTAACTTAAATTAAATTTTCTATATTAGGAATAAATAGACACATTTTATTAAAAAAATATTTATTAAAAAAAAAAAAGAATAATAATAAAAATTAAATGATAAAATATAATTGGGCTTCTCATCTTTTGAGCCCAATAATTCTCCGCTAGCGCAAACTTAGCTCTTTTTTATTATTATTTGTGAAAGATTATTTTTATTTTTATAATTGTTTAAAATTTATTTATTGACATATAATTAAAAAATCAAACTTCATTAATCAAGTTAATTTTTTATTAATAAATACAAGAGTAATAATATCAAATTAATACGAGAAAGTAAAAAAAAAAAATAAAGTTTATGGATTAATTCTAAAAATCAATTATGGTCTTTTTTTTTTTTAGTTAAGATTGTTATACAATGATGGATTAATAAGTACTTCAACCCTTAATTGGTAAAATATATAAATCTGTTTCATAGTTTATTAATTAGAATTCAATTATTATCTTTCTGAAAAGAAATATATATATATATTTTAATGGGTTCCCTAAAATTTTTAAATATATATATATATATATATATATATTTTTTAATTGGTCCTAAAAAAAATTATATATAATTAATAATATTAAAATTATATTTAAATTTTTAATTGGTTCAAAAAAATTATATATTATTTGTAGTACTAAAATTTTCTATTAATTTAATTTTCGTTTCTTCTAATAACACTCAAATTATATATAAATTTTTAATTAATTTTTAAAAAATTATATATAATTTATAATATTAAAATTTTTTATTACTTTAATTTTGGTTACCTAATAAAACTTTCTTATTATGCTCCTTATTCAAACCCAGCTATTTTCCTTATTTAGTTATTATTAATAACACTGTAACTCAAATGAAACAAATGAAGCCTTTGAATTATTAGCCTAGCTGCTGCTCCTTCTTTTCCCTCTACTCTCAATTTTCTTTCATTAAGTTGTTTCCTTAATAAAATAATAATAAAAAATAAAAATAGAAAGAAAATGAGAAGTCCAATAGCCAAACATCAATGATAGACCCAATCTCTTTTATCTTGCTCATTCCAAGACTCAAGACAGCCATACCATAAACTAAACCATCTCCACCATCAATTTCATCAGAATTTAAAGGAAATTCAACTTTAGAGGAGAGAGGGGTTAAGATTTCGCTGCTGATCCAGCTATTTCCAACGTTATTTCTACTACGCATAGTGATTGCTGTTGGTATCGCTTGGACTCTACTTCTGACAATTCTAGTTGGTAGCCATATGTGGGATTCATATGTCACAATTGATGGAGACCTTATGGCAACACCTTCATTATAATGTTTCTGATTTTCTTCCATTATTTAATGAATTGGGCTTTAATTGGTTATGGGCAAGTGAAAGTATTTGAATCTTGTAAGTTTTACTTTCCTAAATTGCGACTGTAGGGTTGTAATTGTGGAGACTGAGCTGTATGTATGTTGAAATATCCAACCATGATCACGGTTTCGGTTCTGAAACTGTTGGTTTTGATTTTATAATTAAGTGAATCGAATCAAAATTTTAAAAAATAATTTTAATTTTATATAAAAATTATCAATTTCGAGATAATTTTGATTTTAATTCGAGTTTTAATTTAAATTTTAGATCGATATAATTTCAATATGATTTAGTTCTGAATTTTAAGAAAAAAAAAAAATTTCAACTTAGTTATCAACATAAATAACAAATTCTCAATTTTTATTAAAATGATAAAAATTAATTAATTTACTTATTATATTCTTACCTTTGTTTGTTTTTTTATTTCTATTTACCATTATAAAATAATTAAAAATAAAATTAAAATAATTAATAATTAAGAATAATAATTAAAATAATTAATGAGATAATAAAATTAAATTAATTGAGAATTAAAATTTTAATTTAAATATTGAGATTAAGAAATTAAGAGATAAATGAATATAAATTAAAATTTTGAGAAAAAAAAACTATAAAATTATTAAACCGAATTTAATAAACATCTAGTTTAACTTACATTTTGAATAAGTCTATATTTTAATAAAAATAAAAATAAATAAATAAAAATAAATGATATAATACATTTGAATGTTTAATTTTAAATATGTGTACTTGTTTAGAGGAAAATTAATATAAAATTAATTTATAAATTAATTTTATTAATAAATATGATAGTTATATATTAAATATATTATTTAATTATAATATTAATTAATTTTAATTAAATTAATTTTATAATATTATTTCCAATTTTTTTAAAAAAATAATATATAAAAATTATTAAAATTATATATGAAAAATTATTAAAATTATTTAAAAAATTTTAATTTTTTTATAGTTTGAATCCGTTAATTTCGATTCAGTTCAAAAATTATTATAATCAAAATTAAATTTTATAATCATGATTCGATTCTAATTTAATATAGTTTCAATTTTAATCGAATTCAATTCTAATACTAATTATTCAGTTTCAGTTGGATTTTGATTTCAATCTAAACCACAATCATGCCTAAATATATCTAATTAGATTGTTAGTGATTTTTATAAAATGAAATATTAACAACAACTTCATTATTGTAATAAGTTCCCAACAACTTCATTATTTGATTAGACTATACAGTTGAATACCAGAACTATATAAAATGAATTGGTTGAATATTGAAGAATAAAATAATGAAAAAGGAGCCGTGCATGCAATTAAAGGTACGTATGCAGTGGCGTAACGGGGTGGAGCAATCTTTCTCAATATATATATATTTTTTATTGAATGTCATGTATCTTGTATAATATCATTCTTTATATATAACATTTATTAAAAAATATTAATTATTAAAATATTTTAAAAAATAAATAAATGTGTATATAAAAAAAATAAAAAATAAAAAATTGGACACATAATGAAGGGAATAGAGGTTCCTCAAATTCTTTAAAATATATATATATATATTTTAAATGGCTTTTAAAAAAAAATTGTATATAATTTATAATATTAAAATTATTTTATTCATAAATATTATTAAAAAGTGTATTTTTGTTTGTGATAGATTATAGTTCTAGCAATTGCAATTATAAATGCATCGATTAACTATATACTAATCTAATCAATGCTTCTTTTGAGTTTATGATTTACTTATGAATTAAAAGTGCAAGAAGAAGTGTTTATTTACTATTATTTCTCCATTCAATTTTCCTTATATTTTCATTTTTCAATTTCCATTAAACTTCTTAATTACTATTAACTTGTTGACATTATTGTCAACAATATTATTGATCTTTATCATTCAACTGTAATTGATGTAAATAATTATATAAATTATTAAAATTTCAAGGAAATCACTTTAATTTGTTTTATTTTTTTTTATTATTATCTATATTTATTTAACAATAATAAATAATATCAAAATATTAGGCGATTGTGATGTATATTTGTGTAATTTTCTGATAAATTAAATTTTAATTAAATTGAACTTTTAGAAAATATTTACTTTCTATTTATTTGCACTCATTTCTTTTTTTACTAGCTAAAAGAATCAAATTTTATTTAATTATCTCATTTTAAATTAAATATATGCGAAATTTAAATTTTCAAAAATAAAATTTGATTTGTTATATTATAAATAAAATATATTTTTTAAATTTTTACATTTTTGGAATATGCTAGTATAAGAAATAAAGTAATCAATTAAGATATGTAGCTAGACAACAAATACATATTGAATCAAATTTCAAAGCATTTTCAATAAGTTATTTAATATCCGTTATCAATGAAACTAATGTTACTCGTCAAAATTCTCATTTGTTAATTACTAATTGTGTACATGAAAATTTTATTTAATTTAGTGAGAACATTAAAATTGACGTGCTGAAAGGTCGATTTTTAATTTATTTTTATAATTATCGCTTTGATATATACTTGACTCATTTGTATTTAGTATTTATATAGTGTATAAGATTTTGCCAGTAGAGGGACTGCAAATTCCATCAAGGAGTGAGATTTCACCCTCTCTTTTAAATGATAATTAAGTTTATACTTAAAATATAGTAAATTCGGTTTAAAAATAAATTTTAATAACTTCAAATTAAATTTTTTAATAACAATTTAAATAATATGTGAAAAATATCCTTGTTATTTAGCCTTCACCTACTGCTTTTATTTTTTAATTGTCACGACCCAACCCCAATTGGGCACGTGACCGGCACTAGGGAACGGGAAAGCATAAAGCTTCCGGAACCCGTAGTAAGCCTGACTTACCACTGAACAATAAAACCTGACATTGAAAATAACAATGCGGAGCTCTAA
>CANXYC011742764.1:0-11740 GCA_948193065.1 Aleurites moluccanus
AAATAATTTGGTAAAGTGTAAAACATGAAAGTTATGATTTTATGTCTTAACTGAAATAATGTAAAATGTCTTAGCAAAATTCTGTGTGTGTGATGAGTTATGTTCCTATGAGCAGGACTGGTCTGGTTGGGTATTTCTGCAGAAAGTTGTGTCTGTTTGGAATTACTGGGAATGACTGAGGCAGATTAAGCCAAAGGTATAAACATGAAAAATGTTTCTTTATGTGTTATGTTTTTGGCTGTAAAATTTCAGGATTTTTGGATAAGTATAACTCAGTGGAGAGTGGAGATTATCGGGATTATTAGGATGGATTTTTGGGGTAGTAAGTCTGGATGATATTTAGAGAGTCACAATGGTCTGTGTGGTTGTCTCTGTGATTTAAATTTTGGATATGTTGAGCCTTTATATGTCTATTATAAGTGGCAAAAAGATTCAGGAAGTTTGGACGTTTGTAGCTTAATTGCGAGCTGGTTAAGTATAAGTTGTCGAGGAAGAGCTTTTAGCTTAGTAGGATTTAGTTATGGTGAGCTAGCAAACTGCGAGGTGGCATTTTGTGAGCTGGCAGTGCGAGCTAGCGAAGTGGCGAGGTGAGATTGTCAAAGTGGCAATTGGCAAAGAAGGCTTTGGCGAAGAAGGCTTTGGCGAAGAGGATTTGGCGAAGAGGAAAGGCAAGGTGGCATTCTGCGAAGAAGCATTATGCGAAGAGGGAATGTGCGAAGTAGCAGTCCGCGAGTAGAGTTTGGCGAAGAGGCAATTTGCGAATAGGATTTGGCAAAGAGGAAGATAGACGAAGCGAGTTGGCGAAGAGGTGAAGAGGCATTGCCAAGGTGGTATCTGCGAGGTGGCATACGCAAGGAAGAGTTCGCGAGGAAGAGTTCACGAGGAAGAGTTCGCGAGGAAGAATTCGCGAGGAGAGTTTGGCGAGGCAGCATATGTGAAGTGACATATGCGAGCTGGATTAGCGAAGTGGCATTGCCGGATCAGTTTGGCGAGCTGGCACATGCAAGGTAGCTTTGCCGAGGCGGGTTGGCGAGCTGGCAAGCGAGATTTCTAGGGCAGTGGTCTATTTAACCCCAGCAACCCAGTAATTTTTTTCACGATTCTTCTTTCCTTCTTTCTTCGTTAATTTCAGTATTTTCTCATATCAGTTCCATTTTATTTTCTAAGGCATTAATACTCAAATTAATGCATTAGACTTCTAGATTATTCTATATTAAGGCAGAAATCATTAGATTTAAGTAAGAACACTCAGAAAATTCAATTTTGAAGAAATAAGGTAAATTTTCTTCCAAGGTTTTTTCTTTTATATTTATTTAAGTTTGTTGGTTAGAATAATTAATATTGGGTGTATAGAATTTATTGCAAGCAATTTGAAGACATTAATGGTAATTAATATGGAAAGAAATCATAATTTTGGGACTGTCATGAATAGTAACATGAACAGGAAATCCGAATTAAATGCATATTTTTCTTTAAGAGATAATTAAATTGATATTGGGAATTAACAATAGAGACTCTAAGATGGTTAAATATTCAGAAATCATGTTAAATATTATTGATTTGGAGAAAACCCTAATTTTGAATATTTGGGAAAATTCTTAGGAGGAGAAAAATCAAAGTAATTAAGGAGTTGGAATTAATCAAATTGCTAAAGAAAAATTAAGAGAAATTATGTAAGAGGTAAGTATGAACATTTCATTTGCTTCTTGTTTCTTTGAAATAATATGACCAAGTATTCTTAAATTTGTTCATCCATATTTATATATATGTATAATGTAAATGACTTGATCAACCTTCTTGGATCAAGTTCATATGCTTCTTACTTATTAAACCCGATTCGAATAATGATATATGTTGATGGTTTTGCGACCAATATGCTTCTTATGAGATTGAAGATAGGGCTTTTATCAGTGTTCCACCTAGAGGGGACCATGAGCTCTAGGCGTATGCCTGGCCAAGCATGCGTTCACATTAAGGTAGCAAGGCTACTGATACGTATGTTATGACATGAGATCAATTCTATCATATGAGATTTGATAATGCCATTCTTTGTGGGCATTTTATATTCTAAATAAGAATCATAATTTGATTTGTGATATGATTTGATAGTGCTAATTATATAAGTACTCATGTTCCTTCAAGTAAAAGCTTGTGATTCTTTCATACCCATATATATAAATATATGTCCATGATTATAATTTGATATTCAGACTCTTGATTTATGATGTTCATATCTTACTGAGTTGAAGGCTCACTCCTTTTCTGTGGATTTCAGGTGATAGCATAGCTCGTGAAGGAGCTAATAGAGAAGATCAAACTTCTTGATTCATTCTTCCAAGAAGCCTACATTGTAATTATTTTAAAATATGATTATGTATATTCATTAAATGGTATTATGACACAAAATGTATTGGAGTTTACTCTAGACCTCCGTAGTTAGTCATTTTAGGATGACAATATTTTGGTGTATGAATTGTTACCTTTTGGATACTCTTGTTCCTTAGTGATGTGAGATGCATCTTTGATCAGTAAGGAACAAGAGAAAGCTATGAAATGATAATGGTAAAGATATGATTGATTTTTAATTGAATTTATAGAAATGATCATTGTATGATATTATATGATGTTTATAATTAATATAAGTGTGTATGAGATTCATGATATGTGAGTTTTATGAGTTTATCATGGCCTTAAATCTACCCTTGCCCTAGGACCGTCGCACCACTGGAGATGGGGTGTGACACACATATTCCTTTCGAATACACAACTGATGATATCTTGATCTAAAATCAATTTTAGAAAAATGGCTATCTCCTTGCAACTGATCAAACAAATCATCAATCCAAGGAAGCAGATATTTATTCTTGATGGTCACTTTATCCAATTATCAATAGTCGATACACATTCAGAGTGTCCATCTTTCTTCTTAACAAATAATACTTGTGCGCTCTACGGTGAACTGCTTGGTTCATATAGACTCCTTGTCTAATAACTCCTGTAATTGCACCTTTAATTCCTTCAAATTTGTTGGAGCCATTCGAAATGGTGGAATTGATATAGGATCGATACCCGGATAGACATCTATCTCAAATTCAATCTCCTTCTCTGGTGGCAAACCAGGGAGACCTTCGGGAAAAATATTAGGGAATTCATTAACAATATGAATCTGACCCAGTCCCTTAGGAATCGATTGAATATTCACCACACTCACCAAGTTTGTTGAACAACCCTTTTGAAGAAGTCTCCTTACTCTAATGGTCGATATTAATTTGATTCTGGTATCACTTATGTCATCTTGATACATAAATTTATCCTGCCCTTCTGGAAGGAATTTGATCCTCTTGCCATAGCAATCTATCACTGCATAGTGGTTAGTCAACTAGTTCATCTCTAATATCACATCCAGTTCCAATACTGGTAACTCTACCAGATACACTGTCAATTTCTTACCCTCGATATCTACCTCACATCCTATATACATATATTTCACCTATATACTCTCACCCAGGGGTGTAGATATTTCTAGTGGTATTTTCATTAATTGCTTATCTTTACCCAATTTAGATGCAAATTATGGTGAGACAAATGAGTGTGTAGCTTTAAAATCAAATAACATTCGTGCAGGTTCATGTTGAATAGTAACCATGCCTATTACTGTAGTGTTGGACTTCTGTGCCTCTTAGGGATTCAATGCAAATACTCTACTTTGACCCTGTCCAACTAATACCTGATTGGTATTCTGACTCGGCCTCTGTCCTCTGCCTCTACCCTCAGCTCCTCTATTTTCATTTCTGCTCATTTGGATAGTAAGTTGAGAAGCAACTCTAGTTGTCTACTGAACACCCGTATTAAGATAATTTCTAGAAAATGTTCATATTGGCCACATCTTAAACATGCACCAGTCCCCTGTATGCATTCTCCTCCATGTCTCTTACCACATCTGCTACATGTTGGAATACTGGGCACCTACTGTATTGATCTAGATGAACCCCTAAAATAATCATATGTTGAAGGTTCTGTAACAATTCTAGTATGTCTCTTTCTTTAACTACCTGACGGTTGATTCTGACTATTTTTGACCACTGGCTTTAGCGCCTTTGATTGAGAACTTCCTTCACCTCTTCTTTGCTGGCTACCTATTTTCCCTTTCCTACAATGTTCCCTTTCTGCTCTTTCCTCTTTATATTTAGCTTCCATCTATGTAGTTTTATTAATGAGCTTCGTTAAAAAAGTAAATTTTATATTCAACAATGCATTATGAAAGGAAGCATATAGTCCCCTCTTGAATCGATTGATCAGGAATGCTTATGTAGGTGCAATGCTCCTAGCATATTTACTCAGCCTAATAAACTTATTAGCATACTTTAGTACACTAAGGTTCTACTGTCGGAGATTCTCAAACTAGACTATCTTACTCTTCTTTGCTCGCTCTGTAAGAAATTCATCCATTAAGGCTCTTTTAAACTGCTCCCAAGTAGGTGGTGCAATACTATATATCTAGTTCTCAATGTGGCGAGTAAACCAATCCATGCATTTCCTTTCAATAATAAATGCACCAACTCTATTGCTCTGATATCAGAACATAGCAGTCTCTTTACCACCTTTTCTACCTCATTCAGGAAATCATTATGGTCTTCACCCTATTCACTCTTGAAATTATGCAGTCGCAGTTTTAGAAATTCAAACATGCTGACTCTACCCTCATCAATAATGCGGTGACCTCTTGTCGAGCTACTAGTTTGCTTGATGCAACTACAAATGACATAGGAATTGGTGGAGCTGTCTGCCTAGCCTGTTGGAGCTCATGTAATTCCCATCTCAATTCCATCATTTCACGTCTCCATGGCTCTTTAGCCTCACTGACCTCTTGTGTTCTCCTCCTCATTCGGAGTGGTTTTACTGATTCTTCCCTTGTTGGGGGTGTATTGATAGCTATATTTGGTTCCCTTATCAATTCATATATTCTATCTCTACCACGACCCCTTACCACAAGGTCGTCCTCTTAATGGCATTTTTAATCACTATAAGGAATAAACACAAAACTATATCATATAACGAATAATACAGAATAAACACATATATAACGAATACTGCAAATGACATAACATGAAATCTTATATTTCATGATTCATCTATGTCCTACTGACACATATCTATATTTCATTCATATTAAACCTAAACTTTGATACCAACTTTGTCACATCCTAAATTTGGAATATGACGGTCCTAAAATGTGAGAATAGTTATACTACCCACACCCGTAAAATCCATGTTATCTTGTATATTCAATCCAATACATTCCACATTATATCAAACTAATCTATTATCATCAATCATTATCAAAACAACACAATACATAATCTTTATTAAACCCATTATACATACCATTATTTATTAAGTAACAAAACTAGTTATAATTTCTTACAAACCATATTAATATACCAAAAAGCATTCTATGAATACAAGATAGGGAGTACTCATATAAACTTTATATGACTAAGTCGGGTCCCAATATTGGAAGGAGAAAATCTTCAGAACCACTGACAGTCTATTATGTACCTGAAAAATATGAAACCATTAAAGAATGAGTATATAAATATGCCGCTATACACATAAGGTTAGGTACTCTAGTAAATCAGCCCACCAAATGGTCAGTATGAGATCAAAAATAGGGTCACAAGTCAAATAGACTACTGAAGACAAATATGTATAGAATATCAATCAAATCAAGGTTTGATGAATGAATCATAAGATCATAATAGCAAAACATGACAGATTAAAGGGCTTGTAATCACAAAAATAAATTGCTACAGTCCGATAGTATATCCAATCCAATAATAATGACATAAAATTGATTAGACCTTATGGTTATGACAATAACCTTTTCCTAGCATGGGTCCCGACATAAAATAATACATTTGTACACAATACATTGTACTTATCCCGACATAAAATAATACATTTGTACACAATACATTGTACTTACTTATTATCTCGTCGGAAGGTAATTCTGCCATATAAGCATATAATAAAGTCAATAAGAATCAAATATGAAATCAAATAAATAATGGAATCAATAAGGATAAATCAAGTAATCAATAAGCTAATCAAGTTCTAATGAACAAATAATGAACCAATGAATCATTAAGCAAGTAAGCATAATAATAGAATTATGGTTCAATGTCATTAGGTCAAGTTATGGTTTAGATATTATAGATGTCAATGTGGCAAGTTTATGATGGCAAAATTGGTACTCATTTGGTGGGCAAGCCAAAGGTTCATTGGGGCATTTTGTCAAGCACATATGGTGCAATATTTCAAAGGCAATTTGGTAGAGTTTTTAGATAGTTTCATCAAAGCTAATTCATCCAACAACAAGTATTGAATCCTAACAAGACATTAGGCATTCAAAACCAATTAAATACTCAAAGAAATGGAGCCAAAATTAGGTTGAAAATCTATCACATCCCCATTTCGGGAGATATGATGGTACTAGAGAATGGGCTAGCTTAAGGCTACCTAAACCCATAGAACTCTTAATTATAGATATTAAAATCAATTATGAAAGAGTTTCCCCTGAAAATTCAATATATTTCCTAAAAAAAAAATGAATAGTAACACAAATAAAAACAATCCAAGATCTCAACATGTAGAAACTACTTCAATTCCATTCTTATTTTCTCACTTCAATGACAATCAATATTCAGTTGAACACTTTTATAATCATATCATTTATTCATATAAAACTCTATAAATTCTTACATAAGTAATTAGACGCATTTTTACAATAAGTACCAATAATCTACTGTTAAACCTCTAACCATGGAATAAACTAGAGAAGCTATCAAATACCAAAATGGTAGATAATTACATAGATAGCAAAGGTTCTGAGCTAGAGAAAATAAAGAGGCTTAAACCACCAATATCTACCAAGCTCCTGAAAAATGTTAAACCACAAATAGATGAGATAAAAATCCTAGTGAGTAACATATATATTACCCTACTTGTGAGGCTAGGTATTCGAGGCTAGCTCACAAGGAAGGTATAAGTTTATACAAATCAGGAATAAAATAAAATAACAATAGAATATAATAAGCTATTGAAAATACAAGTGAATAGGTAATTAATAAATAATTCAATTAGTGGGATATACAATAGTAACATTAGTAATATCAATCAATTAGTTAAGCAATCAAATCGGTTATCAATGAATTAAACAATCGATATAACAATGATAGAAATCCAAAATCCAGTGAAACAGTAAGCAGAGACTATAATATGATAGCGTGCTTCATACAGTTGATCAATCCATATGGCTAGGATCATAACCCCTCCTAGCTTGGGTCCAGTGAAAAGAGTGCTAGGATCATAGCCCCTCCTAGTTAGAATCCAATATTATTAATTTTGTCATTGATTAAAGGATCAGTAGATGTCACACTCCGACACCACCGGTGCGACGGTCCTAGGGTAAAGGTAGGCATAAGGCCACCATAAACCCGTAGAATCCTGAACTAAACACGTGGTCACTATTCAAGTCACTATTCATTCGATTCGTAATTTCCCATATCTTCTATATCAACCGAAATTAATGGCCTCAAATGCTCTTAATAGGTCTTAACTAACTCATAAATAATTATTCTAACTACTAAAAATCTTAATCCATAATAAAGAAATAAAGTTCAAAGAAAATCACGTTATTTTTTCCAATTACGTCCTTGAAAAATCTTGACTTGGAATGATGACTGAAGTTTAAATAAATGAGAGAATATAATGGCTTAATGCATTAATTAGGAATATTAATGCACTAGAAAATAAATGGGACAGATTTGAGAGAGAAATGAAAAGAAATGAATAAGAAAGAAGAAAAGAGAGAAGAAGAAAATCGTGAAATTCAGCTACTGCCTCTCCAATAAATAGACTACTGCTCCACTTCGCAAATCCCACTTCGCAAATCCACTTCGCCAAATGTCGGCTCGGAAATTTCCACTTCACTAAGTTACACTTCGCAAATTCCACTTCGCCAAATGCCGACTCCGCAATTCCCACTTCGCCAAATGTCAGCTTGGCAATTCCCACTTTGTGAATTCCACTTCGCAAATTCCACTTCGCCAAATGTCGGCTCGGCAATGGTCACCTCGCTAAATCCTCTTCACCAAATCCACCTCGGCAAAAGCCACCTCGCAAAATCCTCTTTGCCAAATCCACCTCGGTAAAGGCCACCTCGCAAAATCCTCTTCTCCAAATACCACCTCAGTAAAGGCCACTTTGCTGAATCCTCTTCGCCAAATGCCACTTTGACAAAGGCCACTTCGCTGAACCCTCTTCGCCAAATGCCACTTCGGCAAAGGACACCTCGCTAAATCCTCTTCGCCAAATCCACCTCGATAAAGGCCACCTTGTTAAATTCTCTTCGCCAAATCCACCTCGGCAAAGAGAAGCTAACTCGCACTACCTGATCTGCCGAGCTGGGAAACTCTCCTTGCCAATTTGCACTACCTGATCTGCAAACACACTAAAATTCCCAATTTCCTCAATTCTACAACTGACTATAAAACACATACAGAAATCACTTCCCATGCTAATACCTGACTCGCTCAGCCACTATCATTCTAAAATAAACCATATACTCAGACTTAAAGCAACACATAATAAGCCATACTTGCTCTAATCGAGGAAGCATAATTCCTCTAATTATAAAGTCACAACTAACAAACAGGTTACTGCCAAAATAGATTCAAGGTAAAATAAATTAATAAAATCTAAATCTAAAACTTCTATATTCACACTTATTCACATATTCCATGAAGTCACAGCACTGACTTCACAAAATCTCATCAAAACAAAATTCTAAGATTTTTCTAAATACTAAATAGATTACTCACAAACAATCAAAATAATAATAAAAATAAATAAATAAATAAATTACTCAGGTATTACATTCTTCCCCCTTAATTAAATTCGTCCTCGAATTTAAGAATTCACTTACTCTTGAAACAAGTGGAGATATCTAGCTCGCATAACTTGTTCACTCTCCCAAGTGCACTCTTCCATCACTTGGTTCTTCCATAAGACCTTAACCATTTCTATCTCTTTGTTCCTTAGCTTTTTGACTGATTTATCAACAATTGCCACTGGAACCTCTTCATAAGTCAAGTCTTGCTGAAGATCTACTACTTGAGCTTACAATACATGAGAAGAATCTGCCACATACTTCCGAAGCATTGACACATGGAAGATTGGATGCACACTGTCCAAGTTCGGCGACAAAACTAACCTATATAAAACCTCTCCAACTTTATCCAAAATCTCAAAAGGTCCAATATACCTTGGAGATAACTTGCCCTTCTTGCCAAATCGTAAGACTCCTTGGGTCTCCAACCACAAACTGAAGGTCTTTCCTCCTTGGGTCTGCATAACTCTTTTGCCTACTGAAGGATGTCTTCAATCTTTCCCTTATAAGTGGAACCTTCTCTGCTGTATACTGAATCAATTCAGGTCCTTCTATATGCTTCTCTCCCACTTCATTCCAACACAAAGGAGACCTACACCTCCTACTATACAAAACTTCGTAGGGAGACATCTGAATAGTTGAGTGATAACTGTTGTTGTAAGCAAACTCTATCAACGGAAAATGCTTATCCCAATTACCTCCAAAATCCAGAATACACATCCTTAGCATATCTTCTAGAGTTTGGATTGTTCTTTCGGACTGTCCATCTGTTTGCGGATGAAATGCCGTGCTGAAATCAAGTTGAGTGCCCAAAGACTCTTGCAATTTCTGCCAAAACCTTGAAGTGAACTGAGTACCTCTATCAGATATGATAGAAACTGGTATTCCATGAAGTCTCACTATCTCATCAACATAAATTTGTGCATACTGAGAAGCCGTATAGGTTGTCTTGACTGGTAGAAAATGAGACGACTTTTTCAGTCTATCCACAATTACCCATATTGAGTCATGACCACTTGAAGTCCTTGGCAACCCCACAACAAAATCTATAGTTATCCTCTCCCATTTCCATTCTGGCAAGGGCAGCTGCTGCAATAGACCCGAAAGTTTCTGATGCTCAAATTTCATTTGTTGGCAAGTCAAACACCTTGCCACAAACTCAGCCACATCCTTTTTTATTCCACTCCAATGTCATGGTACATCTTCGTTGCACCTGGATGCACATTATACTTAGCATGGTGTGCTTCCCTAAGAATCATATCCCTCAAATCACCAACAGCTGGAACACACAATTTGCTACCAAACTTCAACACGCCATCATTCACAACAAATCCTGGAGCCTTTCCTGATTCCACATCGTTCTTTAGCTTCATCAACTGAGGGTCTTTGGCTTGAGCTTCTCTAATTTGCTCAATGAGAACTGGCTTAATCTGGAAATAAGCTAAAAGCACTCTTGAATCTGACAAATCCCAACTGATTCCTGAATCACACAATTCCTGCATTTCTCTCACCAATGCTCTTTTACTCACATGAACATAAGCTAAACTTCCTAAAGACTTCCTGCTCAAAGTATCAGTCACTACATTGGCTTTTCTTGGATGGTATAAAATCTCACAGTCATAATCTTTAAGCAATTCAACCCATCGTTGTTGCCTAAGGTTTAGATCTTTTTGCTGAAATATATATTTCAAACTCTTATGATCTGTGAAAATCTCACATTTCTCACCATACATGTAATGTCTCCATATCTTTAGGCCAATTCAGAATTGCATTTACCTTCCTGGGATCAACTTTAAGCCCATCCTTGCTCACTATGTGTCTTAGAAAGCCCACACTCTCAAGCCAAAACTCACACTTCGAGAATTTAGAAAACAACTGATGCTCTCTCAAGGTCTGCAACACAATCCTAAGATGTTCCTCATGCTCTTCTTCACTTTTAGAACATACAAGAATATCATCTATAAACACAATGACAAACTTGTCCAAAAATGGCTTCAACACCTGGTTCATCAAGTCCATAAATGCAGCTGGTGCATTAGTCAATCTGAACGGTAATACTAGAAACTCATAGTGACCATATCTTGTCCGGAAAGCTGTCTTCAACACATCCTCATTCTGAATCCTCAACTGATGGTAACCTGATCTCAAGTCTATCTTGGAAAATGGTTTGCACCCTGCAACTGATCAAATAAATCATATATCCTTGGCAAATGATACTTATTCCGGATAGTTGCCTTGTTGAGCTGTCTGTAATCTATGCACAATCGCATGGAACTATCTTTCTTCTTCACAAGGAGTACAGGTGCACCCTAAGGTGTACTGCTAGGTCTGATGAATCCCTTGTCAAGCAAATCTTGCAATTGAGTCTTTAACTCTCTCAATTCCACTGGTGCCATTCGGTATGGAGGAATAGAAATCGGATGTGTGCCAGGTATCAACTCAATTCCAAATTTTATCTCTCTATCTGGTGGCAAACCAGGTAACTCTTCAGGAAATACATCTGGAAACTCGTTAACAATAGGAATCCATTCCAAATCTTTTGCTTCCTTTTGAGTATCTCGGACATAAGCCAAATATCCTTGGCATCCTTTCCTCATCAATCTCCTCGCCCTAAGGCTGATATCACATTATAATGTACTTCACTCCTTTCCCCTTGAAATTCAAACTCCTCACCCGAAGGTGGCTTGAAGACCAACTTCTTCCCATTGCAATCTATAGTTGCATAATACTTGGACAACCAATCCATGCCCAATATCACATCAAATTCTAGCACAGGCAACACAATCAAGT
>CANXYC011742769.1:0-15354 GCA_948193065.1 Aleurites moluccanus
AATATTTTTTAACATATTCAATTTTGTCTTTTTATTTTTTTATTGTTATATATATATATATATATATATATATATATATATATATATATATATATATATATATATATATATATATATATATATATATGAATTGAAACACAATAGTTAATAATATGTTAGATTCTTAAATTGTATTTTTCATGAAAGTAGATTAGGTAATAAATGTACAAATTATATATCAATTGGTTTTATTTTAAGTTGGTGAATAAACATTACTATTGAAAATTTGAAATCAATATATGTATGGGTCAATCAGTAGTGAATTGGTGGTCTAATTAATTCTCACAATTGATAATTGAATATTACATATGAAATTCAGATTTCAAATTTTATCATAATTGATAAAGAATCTGGTGATATATTGCAATAAATTCACTCAAAACCCAAACCGACAAACCTAGTAATTGAGATGATCAATCTGATGATGACCCGAAACTTAATAATGGCCCGAGTAATTGACGACTTGACCTGTTGACAATCTGATCAAATGACGATCAAAACTCGATCATGACTCGACCTTTTGACAATTTGACTTATTGACAACTCGACCTGATGACGACCCAAACTCAATGATGACCAGAATCATAAATTAACCCGACTAATTGATTATCTGACACAAAAGATAATCCAGATCAATAATGACCTAACCTGATTGATGACCCGATCTGAATATGATATTACCTAATGATGATCTAAATCCAAAATTATCCTAACCTGAATTTGATCTGAACCTGAAATGATCAATCCGAAATCGACCCAACTCGTCCATTTGCCATCTATACTTAATATCAATACAAAATTTGAAGAACTTCAAGGAAAACATTAATTTAAAGTTATTGAAGTATTAAAGATCTCATCTTAAAACATTTTAAAAATATATATAATTGCCAAACTTGAGAAAATACTTTTTTTTCCTATCTAAAAAAGAATTTTTTTCAAATTCAAAATTCATTTCTTAGTTTTAGTATAGAATTAGAAGACTTATTTGGTAGTAACCTTTCAAAATGGGCGTTTGGCAAAAAATTTTGATATAGCTTTTAGTTTTTTTTTTTTTTCCAACAACTATATAAAATTCGTTTGGTTATTGATAGTTATTAGTCATTAGGTAACTGTTAGGAAAAACAGTTATTATTTATAAAAATTTCAATTAACTTTTTGAAATAATTAATATTAATATTTATTTTCAATGATCATTAAACACATTAATATCCAACAACTAATAATAATTTTACCAAATACTTACAACAATTAACTATAACCTAACAATCACAAATTATCAATTATCAACTACCAGCTAATAATTATCAGTAATAGCTAACAGCTACTACAAACAGGTAAGTGAATATTTGACAAAACTTTTTGATACAATTGTTAGTTTTTTTGTTTCTAACAACTGTATTATATCAGTTTGGTTACTAACAGCTGTTAATTATTAGGTAGTCAAACAACTATTGTTTACAAAAACTTCAATTTGAAATTTTTTTGAAAAAGTTTCTGCTTATTTAAATTAGAAAAAATTAAATTATCCTTTAAAATAATATTTAAATAAAAAGATAGATATTAAATTTTTATCCTTAATGATTGGGTTAGTTTCACCTGTGATACTCTAACTTATGGCTCGTGCACATTATGGTACTTAAATTTTATTTTGTCACTTAAAAATACTTGAACTTTGCCTATTAATAACTTTAAAATACTTCCGTCTCATTTTCCATCCAAGTACTAACAAAATGCTGGCGGGGCTTCACAACTTAGTATTTAATTAATTTTTTTAGCCAGTCAAATGCTCACATATTTACTCCTCTCCCATGAGTGTGGGTCAATCTCTACTTCACTTCTCCTCCTCCTTGTAAATCAACTAGTTTTAGAAATCATTCAACAATACCCAACTCTTTTCTCTCCTTTAAAAATCTAAAATACCTTTTTATTTTTATTTTTCATAAGTAGCACAAGTAAATAGTAATAATCTTTTTTACTGATGGCTTTATAATTATTCAGAAAAAAAAATTCAAGAAATCTCTCTGAATTCCACCGCTACCACTACTACCTCCACCGCTACTAAAGCAACCACCTTTTTATGCTCTGTCCCTTTTCTATTTCTAACCTTCATTTTCATTTCTCATCTCTCTCTCTTCTTGTTACTCTCCAACTCAAACCCATCTTTCTAAATCTTCAAATTAATCTTCAAGCTCCTATAACTAGAACAAATAACAAATAAAAATATGATCAAGCAAGAATTAAAAATACCCAGATCAATATAAAGGTTGATTGCATGTGTTCGTTTTTTTGTACAACTAGAGCTGCTTTCGTCGGGTTCTTCTTTAATAGCTTCAGGCAAACAATCAAGAGCAAATATTCCAAATAACACTATCTTTCTATCACCACCGATCGGTGACCATTATCACCGAAATGAATGGGTCTTTTCTTTGTTTGGAGCCTAATTTGGAGTGATTCCATCTATCTCATGATCTTCTCTATGTGTTAAATGCTCTATAATGCACCAAAAAAAAAAAAAAAAAAAAAACACAAGGAATGAAAAAAAAATATAAATCGACTATAGAAAGTAGAGCAACTCAGCGACACAGCCATGACAAAACAAGATGAGTTGGTGACCAATTTGAGTCATAGGTTCAGACTCATTGCCAAAAACTCCAGCCTCTTCCACCCATCAACTTCCATCAAAAAGCCATCATGGCGACCACAACCACCAACACTCGTTGGTCCATGAAATTGGAAATCTAACCCAAAACCCTAAAAAGCCAAGGAATCACCCCAATATGATCAGCCTCCTTCATTACCAACCCTTCCTCATGAAATTATAGTTGAAATCTTCTCGATTGCTGGTAAAAACTTTAATTTAATTCAGGATAGTCTCCTAAAATCTTGCTCATTGTACTCGATTTTTAACAATTAGCAAACTGATTTATTGAGAATGAAAATTTCTCATAGGCTTGTTGGGTCTTGTGATAGATTACTTGGCTTTTGAAGCAAAATATTATAGCTTTGTGGAATCCATCTTCAAGGGTGTTTAATAAAACCCTTGATTTAGGGTTTTGGAAAGAAGTCAGGAGCTATATTATTTTTGGGTATGGTTATGATAGTGAAATAAATGATTACAAGGTGGTAGCTGAGGAAAAATGGAGATTGAATTTTTTGTAAAATAAATCTACTTAGATTTAACCAAATTGGTGATCTTAGTTGGGGATAGGAACAAGAGGATACAAAGCTAAATATGGCAGTGAGAATTTCACATGCAAAGAGAGGAGATTAAAATATGTGGCTGGTGATGTGGAAAAAAAAATTAAAAATGTTGAGTTGTTAAAGTCACATCAACATTTCGTTAATTTTTGGACGGAAATGAGAAGAAAGTATTTTAAAGTTACTAATAGATAAAGTTCGAGTAATTTAAAGTAACAAAATAAAGTTTAAGTACCATAATATGTGCGAGTCATAAGTTGAAGTATTATGAGTGAAACTAACCCCTTAATGATTATTAAACATATTAACAGTTAACAACTAATAATAATTTTACCAAATACTTGCAATAATCAACTATTAGCTACCAACTAACGGCTATCAGCTATCAACTACCAACTAATAATTATCAGAAACAACTAACAATTAACAGCTGCTACGAACAGTTAAATCAAAAGGGACCTAAATTAAATATAGTCCAATTTTATCAGCTATTAGAAATAACTAACAACTAGCAGCTGCTATTAACAGTTAAATCAAAAGAGATCTAAATTAAATGTAGCCCAATTTTACCATACCCATGAACATTCCGTTTGAAATATATATGCTTATTTAGAGGGTGTTTGGATAAAAACTAGCGTTTTATTAAAATAATCAGTTTTATTAAAAACAAGCGTTAATCATAAAGCTCATCCCCCAACTTTTAAAATTTGCGTTAAATATTAAAAATAATCTAGTTTTCTTTTTTTATCCAAACACTTTAAAAACCACAAAACTCCTTAACTTCCTCTTAAAACGTAACTTATAGCGTTTAGTTTCCTATCCAAACACCCTCTTATTCACAAATATTATAAGACTTTTACGAGTTAAAATCTTCATTTTTGGTCCGAAATATTTCATATTTGAGAAAAAAACTTAAATCATTTCATTTATGAAAGTAAAGTTATCAGAAATTATGAATTTAAATCACGTTAAACAAGGGCGAAGGCAAAAACTTTTATGGGGGACAAAAATTTACAATCATTTCAAAATAAGAACACATTGCAAATTTGCAACCTAATATACCCAAAAAAAAAAAAAATAAAATAAAAAATAAAATAAAATTAGAACAATTATTTGTGAAAAGCAAAGTTATATATCCAAGCAAGTTTCTAAAATCAGTTGTCTCCTAATTAAATTTAAAATAAATTAATTGAAATAGTAATACAAATTTTATCAAATGTTAAGTCACTTCTTATTCTCACAAGTGTAAAAGATGAATCCTCTTGTAATTGTTTTTTTTTATTTATTTATTTTTAGTTGAAAGTGGAAAAAGATAAAAAGATAAAAGGAAATGTTATAGAGATTCAAATAATTTTAGGTGATATTTGATAATTAATAATTAAATGCCTCTTAATATTTAAGTAGTATGAACAGTTTAAATGTATGAATAATTTAAAAATAAATAACTCTTATAAATTATTCAGACTCTAATATATATCTGACTCGTTAAAAATTATTATGAAGCTATAATATTTTTATAAAACAATCACAACCTCTTATTGATTATAAGATGTTATTTTATTATGAGACTGCTAAGAGGTAATCAAACACCCCTAGTAAAGTTATTAATGGAGTTGGAGTTATTTTAGAGAATAAAAATACATTTTGTTTTTCTTGTTTTTTTTTTTTAACAATATGTTAATATATAATATATAATCTATTTAAATTACTTGAAAGCGATTCATTTATATTAATAAAAATTAGTCAATCTTTGAGAATATGGTTATAATAATTAATTTAAATACATAAAATGTAAATATAAATTCATTGGAAAAGTTTTAGAATATTTAGTTTTAATTTACTTTAAACATTTGGTGATTTATTTGTAAAATGATTGATAACCTTATTAGTTTGTTATCTTTATATTGAATTAATTGATTATTTTTTAGTTTCCATTGATTTATTACTGTCTTGGTCATCTCAGGTCAATACTTTTGCAAGATTTAGTCACTAAGGTATCCATGGACAGTCCTTTGTCAAACAGTTAAAAAGTAATCTCCATAATATAGGCCAGGTTTGATTGTTTTTACATATTTCTTCTGTATTTATAACCTTCTATTTTATAGGTAGTTTACTTGCGTCTTATATTCTTGTGTTCTACTTCTATTGGCATGTCATGTAGGTTAGACAATGGTATTGTACCAACAAGCTGCACTGGTATGAGATTCAATGCTTCAGGCACATACTATCAACTAATTAAATTCAATGCCCACCATTAGGTTTCAGAAAATCAAATATAACGCAAGTTCCCAACCAAGAAAATCATATCGCAATTACAGGATAATAGAAACAATAGGCTCAAATTGAAGATAAAGGTCCATCCAAATCTTTTCGGACCCTTTTCATGCAAGTGCAAAACTTGCTTTACCTGGCCTTCTTTCTTTATTTTTTTTTTCATTGATCACTATTAGATCTTTAGGAATCTTTTCTTTAACATCCCTGAGTAACTATTACTCAATATTTTCATAATCAAATCGATTAAAAAATATGTGAAAATAAATTGTCAAAAAATTAAATATTTAATTGAGATCGAATTAATTGAATTTAAATTATATTAAAAATAATTAAATTAAAATATAAATTAATTTGCTAATATTAATTAGTTTAATATTAATTTTTTCATTTTTTTATTGAATCAATTAGTTTGGTCCATTTCTTCTTTATTGCTATTGAAATTAAAATGAAATAGAAATATTGTTCAATTCTAGAGAGAAACATATTCAATAAGGTAATTTGTGAATGCTCATTTGAAATCACTAATAGTAGTTTTCATATATAATTAAAGATATATTGAAAATGATAGAACTTGTTATTTATTATATTATTATATAAATAAATTTAAATAAAAATAATTAAATTCAAAATTAATAAAATTAAAACTATACTTCATGATAGTAAGTTATATAAAATAAAAATATAAAATATTTAAGAACCAATGTAAGTTTTTTTTTTTTTTTTAAAGAAAAATAATATTACTTTTAAATTAAAAATTCATTCATTTAACAAAATTATTAATATTAATTATATTAATTAAAATATTTGTAGATCTTAATTTAAAAAATTTCTAAAATATTTTTTTTAAAATTCTAAAATAATTTTATTATTATATAATTAAGTTTGTTAATATAGCTAACAAACTTAACAGTATATATTTTCCACAAAAATTATATAGCTAACAAATTTATTAATACATATTTCCAAAATATTCATTTTTAAATAAAATTTATTTTAAAAATAAATTTTTATATTTTAAAATATAAAATTTAATTAAATTTTAAAGTTTTATATTATTATTATCATTTTTTTTTTTTGCGTAATAGTTATCACATTAGAAAAGGTAATAAAACTGAAAAATATCCTAAATTGAGAGAATGATGAATACACATTAGAGCCTCTCTTTTACCGTTAGAAAAAACCAAAAAGCTATCTATATATTCCCTCTTGGAGCTGCGAATTGTACCTACAAACAATAACAACACCGTTAACTGTTACCATTACGAAGCCATGATTCTTTAAAGGCTAATTTCTCTTAGCTTTAGAACATTGATATTATCCAAAAATGGCTGCGAAATTTTTTCACAGCTATATCTTCAACTCCTACACACCGGAAGATGCTTGCCGAAAACAAATGGAATCACCTAAAATTATTCCAATTCCTGATCTTCTCAGAGATTCAACAATCATAAAATCGGCCCCTCATATTCAGAAACAGCAATCAAAGGCTTCGAAACGTAGTTTAATTAGACCCAACAATCTCACTCTCACACGGGCACTTTTTGATTTTGTTGATTCTGGTTCCATGGATAATGCACTCTATCTGTTTGAGAAAATGAACCACTCGGATACCTATGTGTGGAATGTTATTATTAGAGGTTTCTCCAACAATGGGTTGTTTCAACAAGTTATTGATTTTTATTGTAGGATGGAATTTGAAGGAATTAGAACTGATAATTTTACATTTCCCTTTGTTATTAAAGCATGTGGCCGGTTATTATCTTTGATTGAAGGGCAAAAGATTCATGCGAAGTTGATTAAGATTGGGTTGGATTTGGATCTCTATGTTTGTAATTCTCTTATTGTTATGTATTTCAAACTTGGGTTCATTGAGCATGCACAGAAGGTATTCGATGAAATGCCTGTGAGGGATTTAGTTTCTTGGAATTCTATTGTTAGTGGGTATCAAGCAGTTGGTGATGGATTGAAGTCGTTAATGTGCTTTAAAGAAATGTTGGATTTTGGAGAGAAACCTGATAGGCTCAGTATGATTAGTGCTCTTGGTGGTTGTTCCATTGAGGGATGTCTGCATGGTGGAAAGGAAATTCATTGCCAAGTGATTAGAAGTGGGCTTGAATTGAACATTATGGTGCAGACATCACTAATTGATATGTATGCTAAGTGTGGTAAAGTGGATCAGGCAGAGAGGGTATTTGATAGAATGCCATATAAAAACATAGTGGCTTGGAATGCTATGATTGGTGGGTATGCTCTGAACTCTCATTTCTTGGAGTCATTTTCTTGCTTGAAAAGAATGCAAGAGGATAACTTGATACCAGATGATATTACAATGATAAGTTTGCTCCAATGTTGTTCTCAATTAGGAGCTCTCTTGGAAGGTAAATGTATCCACGCTTATGCCATTAGGAGAATTTTTCTCCCTCATTTAGTGCTGGAAACTGCTCTAATTGATACGTATGGAAAATGTGGAGAATTGAAACTTGCAGAATGTGTATTTAGTCAAATAAGTGAAAAGAACTTGGTATCATGGAACACCATGATAGCTGCTTATGTACAAAATGGGTGGAATGAAGAAGCTTTAAAATTGTTCCATTGCCTTAAGAATGAGCCTCTCAAACCAGATGCAGTTACAATTGCAAGCATCCTACCTGCCTATGCTGAATTAGCCACAGTGAGCGAGTGCAAACAGATTCATGCTTATATCACAAAATTAGAGATAAGTTCAAATATGAAGACGTCAAATGCAATTGTTTACATGTACGCAAAATGTGGTGATCTTCATACTGCAAGAAGATATTTTGAAGGTATGTTGTTTAAGGATGTAGTTTCTTGGAACACAATGATTATGGCTTATGCAATTCATGGGTTTGGAACAATTTCCATCCAGTTGTTTTCTGAAATGAAAGAAAAGGGCATTAAGCCCAATGGGAGCACTTTTGTTTCCTTATTATCATCATGCGGCATCTCTGGTCTGGTTGATGAAGGGTGGGAATTCTTTAATTCTATGAAAATGGACTATAACATTGATCATGGGATAGAACATTTTGGTTGTATGCTGGATCTTCTTGGACGCACTGGAAATCTTGATGCAGCCAAGCAATTCATTGAAGAGATGCCTTTGGTCCCAACAGCGAGGATATGGGGCTCTTTACTAACTGCAGGTAGGAACAATAATGACATTTTCTCAGCTGAACTTGCGGCTAAGCACATTTTATCCTTTGACCATGACAACACAGGTTGCTACGTCTTGCTTGCTAATATGTATGCTGAAGCTGGAAGGTGGGAAGATGCAGAACAGATTAAACTTCTTATGAAGAAAAAAGGGTTAGCAAAGACAATTGATTGCTGTATGGTTGAGACCAAAGGTGAAATTCACAAGTTCACCAATCATGACAGGTCTCACTGCCAAATAAACATGACTTATGATGTGTTGGGTATTATCTTGAAGAAGATTGGGGAAGATGTTTATGTTCATTCTCTTAGCAAGTTCAGACTAGAAGATGTAATCAGCAAAAAAATGAATTCACCAAAGAATCACACCATCAAACTGGCTATATGCTTCGGCTTGATCTCTACAGCAATTGGAAAACCTGTAATTATTAGAAAGAACACTAGAATATGTAAAGATTGCCACAATGCTGCAAAGAAGATTTCACAAGTTACTAAGAGAGAAATAATAGTGGGAGATTCAAAAGTTTTTCACCACTTTGAGGATGGGCGTTGCTCATGCTGCGATTATTGGTGAATGTAGCTGTTTCAGTTTCATATACTTTCAAAAAAAAGGTTGTAAACAGGCCTGGGTAGTCTTCTTTGTACAAGCATATATACTAGGTGTAAATATCCCACTTACTGTAAATTTCAAGATATCAATCAAATTTTTTAATGTTTTGAACAGCAGTCACGTACATTGTTAAGAGTAATCAATATTGATTAGGAATGAAATAAGTGGTTAGTATATGTGGTGAGAGTTTATCATCTAAATGATAAGTTTTAGTCATTTTAGTTATGATAGTGCCCAATATATCAATATATGATAGTGCTCAATATATCAATATATGTTATGTATGCATGTGTTTTTAGCCCTCTCTTTTATTCATCTTTCTCCCTATTCATATCATTCATAAGAATTAATATGGTATCAGAGCAGGTTTCACTCGATTTTTTTTTTTCTCAATTTTCCATCTGGATATTTAGTCCTAGCGGCCTAGTCGGTTTTGTCAATACATTTTAGGGGGTGTTGAATTTGTTTCATGATTTTCAGTGCTGAATGTTCAATCTCAGTAGGCCCAATGTCTAATCCAAGTAATAATTAAATGTTCATTCACAATTATCACTCAGATAGAGTGTTCCTTATAATCACATATTGATTAAGAATGAAATAATATAAGTGATTAATATATGGTGAACACCTATCACCTAAGTGACTATTTCTAGTCATTTTAGGTATGATAGTACCCAGTATATGCTAATATGTATTTGTGATCTTAGGACTCTCCTATATTTGTCCTCCTCCTCATTCATAAAAATTAATATAATTAAAAAAATCTCACACTGATTAAATATAAACATATTAAGTGATTAACATATAAATGGGCTCCCCAACTTTAATAGTTAGTTTTTAAGATTTGTTCTCTAATATCTATATTAAAACTCAATATGGTATCAGAGTATAAACAATCCTAACAATATCTCATTATCTCATAATGCAGACTAGATTCAATTTTCTTTCTTGATTCAATATGGGATTTATTCTCGGGTTTCAAAAATTTATTTTTTGCCCGATATGAAATTTTCTGAGTGTCTTTTAGGCTTTAAATTATCTTTTAACCCAATTCATATTATAAATTTACAAGTGTCAATTAGATTTAATAAAAAATTATCTTAGCTCAATTACTATTTGAAGGAACTGTTAGGAATATAATAACATTGAAAAAAAGCCTCACATTGTTTAAATATAAATATATTAAGTGATTAATATAGTAATTAGCTCCTCAACCTTAGTAATTAGTTTTTAAAATTGATTCTCCCATATCTACAGTAAAACTTAATATTTATAAAATTGTGATTAATTTATGTTCAAAAATATTGCAAATTGTATTTGGATGTGAAAGTCTAGTTGATTATTTTACAATATTCTTTCATTTTTAATAATATATATTATTTATAACTATCATTGCAAAGCATTATTTGAATAAATTTATTTTATTAATTTTATTTTATATCAATTTCACTAAAGAAATGAAAAATGAATTTTTCTCTATTATTAATGCGAGACATAAATTCCTTATATACAGTATGTAGTTAGTTGCTTAGGTGCATATACAACTATTATACTAATTGACTTAGCTCACTACCAAACAAATTAGCTAACAGAATTTAAGTTTCGTATTTACAGTATTTACAGTTTGGTTAATACCCCCTCAAGATGGAATGTAAATGTCAATGACACCTAGCTTGGACATAAAGCTATAGAATTGAGTTGAGTGATGGGATTTGGTGAAATTTTGCTAGTTGATTTTGAGAGGAGACAAGCATTACCGTTAGAAGTCCTGCGGCAACCTTCTCTCTGACAATATGAAAATCAATTTCAATATGTTTAGTTCTTTTATGGAAGACTAAATTGTGACCAATGTGTATTACTGATAAGTTATCACAAAATAGTAAGGTTGGTAAAGGATGAGAAAGCTGCAAGTCTTTGAGAATATAGAAGAACCACTGAATTTTATAAGTAGCAGAAGCCATGGCTCTATATTCTACTTCTGAAGATGACTTAGCCATTATATTTTGCTTCTTAGATTTCTAGGAAACCAATGAGAAACTAAGAAAAATGCAATATCTAGTGACAAATTTTTGAGTCACAAGACAAGTACCCCAATCAAAATCTATAAGTCCGTGTACTTGCAATTGAGAATTGGCTGAAAAGAATAATCCTTGACCTAGTGAGCCTTTAAGATACTTTAAGATTTTTTGTGCAGTAGTCGAATGAGCTTGAGCTGGCTTATCGAGAAATTGGGACAACTGTTAAACATAGTAGCTCAAATCAAGTCTAGTATTAGTCAAGTGCAAAAGTTTACCAATAAGTACTCTATATGATGTGACATCTAGAAGTAAAGAATCAAATGAATAAAGGACCTTATCAATGGGTAGTATAGGGGTCTTGGAATGTTTAAACCCTAGAAAACTAGTGTCATTAAGGAGCTCTAAAATGTATTTCCTTTGACAGATAGAGATGTCAACAATAGTCCTTGCAATTTCAAAGTCTAAGAAATATTTTAAAGGTCCAAGATCTTTGATATGAAAAGTGGCACGAAGATATTGCTTAATATCTTAAATTTCTGATAGAGAATCACCAGCCAGGTCAACATCATCAATATGAACAAGAAGTGAAATGAAGGAATAATAAGTTTTCTTGATAAAGAGAGAAGAATCTGAGTGAGCTTGGGCAAAATTCTGAGCTAGTAAAGCTTGAGAGAGCTATACCACTGCCTGCTTGTCTGCTTGAGACCATAGAGAGATTTAAGCAAATGGCAGACTCAATCTTGTTGAGAAGGTGTAAGGCATGGAGTAAATTACATATAGACTTCTTCATAGAGGTGTCCATAAAAAAAAAAAAAAACATTATTAATGTCATATTACTCTAAATGTCAATGTTTAACAACTAAAATAGCAAGCAAAACTCTAATTGTGGTCATCTTAGTAACAGGGCTGAAAGTATCTAGGTAGTCCTCTCATTCATGTTAAGTGTATACTTTGGCCACAAATATGGTCTTGTACCTTTCAACACTATCATCAGCATAATGTTTGACTTTGTAGACCCACTTGCGTCCTATTGGATTCTTGCTAAGAGGAGGGAAGTCAATTCCCATGTATTGTTAGTTGATAGAGCTTGTAGTTCAGTGCTCATTAAATCTTGCCATTTAGTGTCTTTTGCAACCTCTTTGTAAGTTTTTGGTTCAGGTATTGTACTAATAGTTATTGGAAAAACTTTATGAGAAAGGGAAATTTTATCATAAGAAAGGACTTTCGATAAAGAATGAGGTGTACCTGGTAAGAAGTCTGCAACAGGGATGGTGATGATGGAGCTAGACTGAGATAGAACAATGGCCAACTTGCAATGATAGTCTTTTAAATATATTGGAGGAATGTGAGTCCTAATAGACCTTCTAAGGGCAGCTAATGGAGTAGAAAGGTCTAATATAGGAGTTTCAGAACTAGAAGAAACAAATGGAAGAGAAGCAGAAGAAAATGGTGAGGAGAAAAAAGGAACAAGAGGAATAGAAAGGAAAAGGATCAAATGGAGAATTAGAAGGAGAAGTATAAACAAAAACAGAAGGAAACTCAAAAGAAACATAACCAGAATTATCATAAGGAATGGTGTAATATCTGCCATTTTTGTTGTATTTTTATTAATTATATGTTTGAAGAATTAATTAATTTAAATATATGGATGTTTTGAGAAATCCAGAAATTTCTGGTTTCAGTTGCAGGATTTTGTGAGGTTGATTGCATGACCTTAAAGAAATAATTTGGTAAAGTGTAGAACATAAAAGTTGTGATTTTATGTCTCAACTGAAATTATATAAAATGGCTTAGATAAATTCTGTGTGAGTGATGAGTTATGTCTCTTTGAGCAGGACTGGTCTGGTTGAATATTTTTGTAGGAAATCTTTGTCTGTTTGGAATTACTGGGAATGACTGAGACACATTGAGCCAAAGGTATAAACATGAAAAATGTCTCTTTGTGTGTTGTCATATTGGCTGTAAAATCTCAGGAATTTTGGATAAGTATGTCTTAGTAGAAAATGGAAATTATCATACCTGTTCGGATGAGTTAGGGGGCAGAAAGTCTGGGTGACAATTAGAGAGTCACCATGGTCTGTATAGTTGCTCTCATGATTTGAATTTTTGATATGTTGAGCCCCTGCATGTCTATTTTAAGTAGCAGAAAGAATCAGTAAGTTTGGATATTTATAGCTCATTTGCAAGCTGGTTAAGTGTAAGTTGTCTAGGAAAGGTTTCAACTTAGCAGAGTCTTGGTGCTGCGAACCGGCAAAATACGAAGTGCCATTTTGCGAGCTGGCAATGCGAGATGGCGAAGTGACGAGGTGAGATTGCTGAAGTGGCAATTGGTGAAGAGGCATGTGCGAAGAGGCATATGCGAAGCTAAGTTAGGCGAAAAAGATAAGGCGAGGTGGCATTATGCGAAGTGGCATTATGCAAAGTGGCATTATACGAAGAGGTATTATGCGAAGGGGGAATGTGCTAAGTGGCAGTTTGCTAATAGAGTTTTGGCAAAGAGGGAACATGCGAAGTGGCAATTCGCGAGCAGAATTTGGCGAAGAGGGAGATAGGCAAGGTGAGTTGGCGAAGAGGCGAAGAGGTATTGCCGAGGTGGCATATGCTAGGCAGCATATGCGAGGAAGAGTTCCCGAAGAGAGTTTGGCGAGGCAGCATATGCGAGGTAACATATGCCAGCTAGATTAGCGAAGTGGTATTGCCGGATTAGTTTAACGAGCTGGGAATGGCGAGCTGGCATATGCGAGGTAGCTTTGCCGAGGCGTATTGGCGAGCTGGCAAGTGAGATTTTTTGGGCAGTGGTCTATTTAACCCCAGCAGTCCAGTAGCATTTTTCATGATTTTTCCTTTCTTCTTTCTTCGTTAATTTCAGTCTTTTCTTAGATTAGTTCCATTTTATTTTCTAAGGCATTAATACTCAAATTAATGCATTAGACCTCTAAATTATTCTATTTTAAGGCAGAAATCATCAGATTTAAGCAAGAAATCTTAGGAATTTCAGTGTTGAAGAAATAAGGTAACTTTTCTTCCAAAGATATTTTCTTTAGATTTATTTAAGTCTGTTAGTTGGAATAATTAATTTTGGGTGTATAGAATTTATTGCAAACAATTTGAAGTTATTAATGGTAATTAATGTGAAAAAAATCAGAATTTTGGACAGTCATGAATAGTAGTATAAACAGTAAATCCGAATTAAATGCAGAATTTTTTTTAAGAAATAAATTAAATTAAGGATGAGAATTAAGAATAAAAACTCTAAGATGATTAAATATTCAGAAATCATGTTGAATATTATTGATTTGAGGAAAACCCTAATTTTGAATATTTGGGAAAATTTCTTAGGAGGAGAAAATCAAGAAAATTGAAGAGTTTGGAGTTGAGAAATCTGTTAAGGGAATTTAAGGAAAAACTGTGTTGAGGTAAGTATGAACATTGAATTTGTTTATTGTTTCTTTGAAATAATATGACTAAGCATTCTTAGATTGTTCATTCATATATATATATATATATATATATATATATATATATGTATATAATGTAAATGACTTGATCAACCTTCTTGGATCAAGTTCATATGCTTCTTACTTATTAAATACAATTTGAATGATGATATATGTTGATGGTCTTGTGACCAATATGTTTCTTGTGAAATTGAAACCACATGACCCTATGGATAGAACGCTCTTCCTAATGAAAGTAAATTCATTGGTCCATCATGCACTTTGGGAGCCCAACTAATAGGATTTTTATCAGTGTTCCACCTAGAGGGGACCATGAGCGCTAGGCGTATGCCTGGCCAAGCATGCATTCACGTTAAGGTAGCAAGGCTACTGATATGTATGTTATGACATGAGATCAGTTCTATCATATGAGATTTGATAATGCCATTCTTTGTGGGCATTTTACATTCTAAATAAGAACCATGATTCGATTTGTGATATGAATTGATAGTGCTAATTATTATAAGCACTCATGTTCCTTCAAGTAAAGCTGGAGATTCTTTCATACCCATATATATATAAATATACGTACATGATTATGATTTGA
>CANXYC011742868.1:0-11728 GCA_948193065.1 Aleurites moluccanus
TAGCAAGTAAGAATCATGTGAACTTGATCCAAGAAGGTTGACCAAGTCACTCACATTGTATATATATAAATACATGGTAATTTCATGAACAAATGATAAATTTCAGTTTTAGGATATCATAGGATTTTCAATTAATAATCCGGTAATATAATATCAAGCATATAAGAATCATATAGGTTAACATTTAGAATACTTAGTAATATTATCTCAAAGAAGCAATGACAAATGCATTGTTCATACTTACCTCTACACAATTTATCCTTGAATTCCTTTTAGTAATTGGCTCAACACAATTCTTCTCAAATTCCTTCTCCTAAGACATTTTCCCAAAATATTCAAAATTAGAGTTTTTCTTAATCAATAATATCCAACATGATTTCTTAACAATTAACCATCTTAGAGTTTCTATTCTTAATTCCCAATATTAATTAATTCATCTCTTAAAGAAAAATCTGCATTTAATTCGGATTTACTGTTCACGTTACTATTCATGACGGTCCATTAATTCTGATTCTTCCAATATTAATTACAATGTATAACCTTAAAATGCTTGCAATAAATTTATTACACCCATAATTAATTATTCTAACTACCAGACTTAATTAATCTTAAAAGAAAATAAAATTTGAAGAAATTTACCTTATTTCTCTAAACATTGATTTCTTGAGATATTCTGCCTGAATCTGACAATTACTGCCTTAAAATATGCTAATCTAGAGATCTAATGCATTAATTTTGAATATTAATGCCTTAGACAAGAAATGGAACAACTCTGAGAAAAACTGAAGAAGAACGAGGAAGGGAAGAAAGAAAATCGTGGGTAAAATGTTACTGGCCACTGGGGTTAAATAGGTCACTGCCCTAAAAAATCCCGCTCGCCAGCTCGCCAACTCGCCTCGGCAATGCTACCTCGCATAAGCCAGTTCGCAGTTCTCAGCTCGCACTTTCCAGCTCGCCAAACAGATCCGGCAATGCCACTTCATAAAAGCCACTTAGTATATTCTGCCTCGCCAAACTCTCCTCGCGAACTCCTCCTCGAATATGCTACCTCGGCAATACCTCTTCACCAACTCTGTTCGCGAACTACCACCTCGCACATTCCTCTTCGCATAATACCTCTTCGCATAATGCCACCTCGCCTTTTTCTCTTCGCCTAACTCCACTTCGCATATGCCATCTTGCATATGCTTCTTTGCCAATTGCTATCTCGACAACCTCACCTCTCCATTTCACCACTTTGCATTGCCGGGTCGCAAATGCCACTTCGTATTTGCCGGATCGCTAACACTATCTCTGCTGAGCTGAAACCTTTCTTGTACAACTTACACTTAGCTAGCTCGCAAATGAGCTACAAACATCCAAACTTCCTGATTCTTTTTGCCACTTAAAATAAACATGCAGGGGCTTAACATATCCAAAATTCAAATTACAAAGGCAACTACACAGACCATGGTGACTCTCCAAATTTCACTTAGACTTATTGTAACAAAATCCATCTAGACAGACCTGATAAATTCCACTCTCTACTGAGTTATACTTAACTAAAATTCCTAAAATTTTACAGTCAACAACATAATACACAAAGGAACATTTTTCATGTTCCCACCTTTGGCTCAAACTGCCTCAGTCATTCCCAGAAATTTCAAATAGACACAGATTTCCTGCAGAAACACTAAACCAGACAAGTCCTGCTCAAAGAGGCATAGCTCCTCACACACACAGAATTTTACCAAGCCATTTTATAGAATTAAAGAAGAAACATAGATCCACAACTTTTATATTTTACTCTTTACCAAATTATTTCTTTAAGACCATGCAATTAACCTCACAAAATCCTGCAACCCAGAAATTTCTGGATTTCTCAAACATTCTCATCCTTAATTAATTTTAAACTCATCAAATATACAATAAAAAAATACAACAAAAATGGCAGATATTACAAACTCAATCCTTATTAGGTGACAACCAGCACTTTAATATCTTTAGATGTGTCATGACTCGGTTTCTCGGACTGCGACGATCCTAGGGCACGGGAGATGCAATGGTGACTGGCACCCGTAGAACCCAGTATCACATGCATAATCTATAAACCTCAATTAATTATCCATTTTAGTTAGTTACCATCCAATTTTGTTATTCTGTAATTCATTCTGTACATTTCTGCAATTGGCTGTAACAGTTATAGTAACATACCATATACTCATCATATATCATCCAATATCTCATCATATCATCGTAACCATACATACATGTTCATCTCCTAGCTAACCCATAAATACCCCATGGAGCAGCTAGATAATGAACACCAAAAAGTATAGAAATATCATAAACTATACATCAGATGACTGTAGTAGAAATCCACCGGATGATAGATGTCGGGATTCTGCACCCTACTCCTCTCTTGAAATGGTTAAACAAATAAAAGGGTGAGTATAGATGATACTCAGTGAAACTATATGCATCATCAATGAAATATAGGCTGAAGTAATGATTTACACAAGATAAGGAATAATGGTACAGTATAAATCATATAAGTTTACAGAATCAGTATCAGTAATCAATAGGAATAACAATGGTCATATCAAGTTATGGAATCATATGGTAAGACAGACAGAGGACAATGAAACACGTAGACTATGTGTAATCACACAGTCGATTACATATCAAGTAGGCATAAGACTGATCAGGTCCTATGGTCATCAATATGCACATTGCCAACAGTATGTACCCACTACCCTGTCAGTGAGGTAACTCTGTCAAACCACATTTAGTTCAATATGAATGAGTAACATGTCAATTGACACCATTATGCAATAATGGTATCATCACTGTCAATATAATCAATATCTTTCAAATCATATGGTATTTAAATCAAAGGCATATTAATAAACAATATACAATCAAGAATAAAGGTTATGGTAAACAACAAAGGTATTGAACAAAAGTTGGTTCGACAAGGAAAATCAATGGGCCAATTGGCATGCTAACGTCGCTGGCGATAATGACATTCAAATGGTAGGCCTATGGAATACAAAGCAATAGGCTAAAGGCAAATGAACTAGGCATTTCATCAAACACATGGTGGGCATACAATGGCAAGCCAATAGGTCAGGTTTAGGTGTAACATTGACTTGCCCAATTCAATCAACAGAAAGTCACATTATCAAACAAGGTATAGGCATTCAAGAAACAAGATTAGACAACATCAAAATAGAATCAAATGGCTATGGAATTCAAAGGAAAAACAAGCAAAAATCAAAGGGATGAATAGTGTCAATGGGTTCAGCCAAATAAGGGGTTTTACCATAGGTTTCCAATCAACAATTCAATTATTTAGGCATGCTTTAGGATGCAATATAGACTCACCTAAAGCTTCAAATAGCCTTCGAAGCAAGTTCTCCATCTAAATTTTCTAAATGCACCAATTAGGTCACTTTGATCCAAACTTCAATTCTACATCAATTAGTTGTCTAATCATATCCAATTGACTAATTCTAATATCAATTAACATAAACTAACACTAAATCATCAAATCATTTCTTACAATTTCATCCTAAATAGACAAATTAGGGATTTCCAACAAATAGCATCAATTGATGCAAATTAACTATAAACCCATTCAATTCAACTCAAATAACATCTAAATAAACCATTAAACTAAGAAAATCACATCTTACCTCAAATGGAGCAAAGTGGCTGAAAATTTTCCTTAGTTCCTCCTTGAAATCCTTAGCTTCTTTCTACAAATTAAGGATGGAAATGAAGAGAACTCAATTGATTTGCTAGTTTTCTATCAAATTTCCTTAGAAATTTTGATGAAATGATGAAGAAAATGGAAGGAGAAATCAAGAAAGGTGGTTCGGCCTAGCATAAGGAAGAAGAAGAAAATTGAGTTCAAATGGATAAGTAAAAAAATAAATAGAAAAATCATATGGCACAATTACAACTTAATCCCCGAACTTTCATTAGTTACACTTTGGTCCTAAATCTTCTGTAATTTATTCTGTCAATTCTGTTAAGATTTAGATATTAGAGTGGAAAGTCAATAGGCTTATTTTAATTTATACTTATTTATAAAAATAATTTCGGAGTCATTCTGTAACCCTGATCGACCAATTTTCACTATTCACCTTTAACTTCCATTTATTTACGATTATGCCAATAGTTACTTTTCCAGTGTTTCTAAATGATTTTCACTTCTTTCTTTTTATCAAAATTACACATAAATTATGGTGATCTTTTACCCCCAAGTCAACTTCAAAAATTCTTCTGTTGACCAGACAGCTCATTTCTCGATAGTGTTTCCGACACCGCCGATTTTCGAAAAAGTATAGAGTTCGCTTTCTAACTATGTCTTTAAAATTATTTTCCACCATTTCAAGACTAATGAACCACAAACTGAGAATTAATTCATATATGTGAGTTATAACTTTCTAGGGTATTACATTCTACCCCCCTACAAATAAATTCATCCTCGAATTTAAATAAAAACATACCTCACTGCTGGAACAGGAATGGATATCTGCTTCTCATCTCCTACTCGCTCTCCCAAGTGCACTCCTCTATGGACTGATTCCTCCAAAACATTTTAACCATCGGGATCTCTTTATTCCGTAGCTTCCTGACCTGTTGATCAATGATCTCTACTGGAAGCTCCTCATAAGACAAGTCATCACTCAAATCCATATCTTGTACCTCCAAAATGTGCGATGGATTAGACACATACTTCCGCAGCATCGATATATGGAAAACTGGATGTACGTGGCCATACTGGGTGGAAGAGCCAATCTATAGGCCACACTACCAATCTGCTCAAGTATCTCAAATGGGCCTATAAAGCTTGGTGATAACTTACCCCTCTTTCCAAATCTCATAACACCCCTCATCGGTGAGACCTTAAGGAAGACATGATCACCAACTGCAAAATGTACATCCTTCCTCTTCGGATCAGCATAACTCTTTTGCCAACTGAAGGTAGTCCTGATCCGATCTCTGATCATAGGAACCTTTTCCATAGTCTCTCTGATCAACTCTAGCCCCTCTAGCTACTTCTCTCCTAACTCCACCCAACACACTGGAGATCTACACTTTCTACCATATAGTGCTTCAAATGGAGCCATACCAATAGAAGAGAGAAAACTGTTGTTATATGAGAACTCAATCAATGGCAGATAATAATCCCAGTTACCTTTGAAATCTAGAACACATAATCTCAATATATCCTCCAAAGTCTGGATCGTCCTCTCCGACTACCCATCAATCTGCGGATGAAAAGCAGTACTGAACCGTAATTAGGTACCCATAGCCTCCTGAAACTTCTGCCAAAACCGAGATGTGAACTGTGTACCCCTGTCTTATATAATCACCAAAGGAACTCCATAAAGCCACACAATCGTGTCCACATATAACTGTGCATACTGAGCAACCGTATAACTGGTCTTAACCTCCAGAAAATAAGCAGACTTCGTCAAACAATCAACAATCACCCAAATAGAATCATAACCTCTCGAAGTCCTCGGTAGACCAACTATAAAATCCATAGTCACCTGTTCCCATTTCCACTCTGGCAACTCTATCTCCTGAAGTAGCCCTGATGGCTTCTGATGCTCGAACTTAACCTGCTGACAGGCTAAGCATTTAGATACAAACTGAGCTACATCTCTCTTCATCCCTGGCCACCAATACATATCTCTTAGATCATGGTACATCTTGGTAATCCTTGGATGTACACTGTATGCTGAGTAGTGAGCCTCTCTTATAATCCAATCCCATAGCCCATCAAAATATGGTACACATATACGCCTCCCATATCTCAATATCCCATCCTCTACTGTGAAATTTGTCATCCTACCATTCTGTACCTCTCTCTTGAGCTTCAGTAGATAAGGATTTCTGTCCTGAACCACTTTAATATCATCTAGCAACAGTGACTTCGCCTGAAATTGGACTATCAAAGCCTAGTTCCGATCCTGGGATCCCAACTCCAACTCTACTCCTAAATCTGCCAACTCTCTCATCTCTCGAATCAATGGTCTCCTGCCAATCACAATATGAGTAAGACTACCCATAGATTTCCTGCTCAGAGCATCCACCACTACATTGGCCTTCCCTGTGTGATAAAGAATCTCGTAATCATAATCCTTAAGAAGCTCTACCCATCTGCGCTGCCTAAGATTCAGATCTTTCTGCTGAAATATATATTGTAGACTCTTAGGATCAGTATATATCTCACATTTCGATCCATACAAGTAATGTCTCCAAATCTTCAAGGCAAATATCATCACTGCCATCTCTAAATCATGTGTCGGATAATTTGCTTTATGCTTCTTTAGCTAACGAGAAGCATAAGCAATTACCCTACCAATCTGCATCAAATACACAACCCAAACCAATCCGTGAAGCATCATAATACACTGTGAATTTCTCCCCCTCTACTGGTAATGCCAACACTGGAGCACTAGTAAGGCAATACTTCAAAGTCTGGAAGCTACAGTCACACTCATCCGTCTAAACATGCTGCTCCTATTTCCTCATCAGTCTAGTCAAAGGGGATGCAATCCGGGAGAAATCCTTCACAAACCTCCTATAGTATCCAACCATACCTAAAAAACTGCGAACCTCTGAAACACTGGTAGACTGAGGCTAATTAGCAACCGCCTCTATCTTCTGAGGATCTACCATAATACCATCATTGCATATGACATGCCCAAGGAAGCACACTTCGGTTAACTAGAACTGGCACTTAGATAATTTAGCATACAACCGATGCTCCTGAAGTGTCTGCAAAATGATCCCCAGATGCTCCATATGCTCCTCCTCACTCCTGGAATAAATAAGTATGTCATCAATGAATACAATGAAAAACTTATTTTAAGATGACCTGAACACCCTATTCATAAGATCCATGAAAGCAACAGGTGCATTGGTCAACCCGAATGACAACACAAAAAAACTCATAATGTCCATAGCGTGTTCTGAAAGCAGTCTTAGGTATATCACCCTGCCTAATCCTCAATGATGATACCCAGACCTTAGAACAATCTTTGAAAAATGCCTGGCACCCTGCAACTGATCAAATAAGTCATCTATCCGAGGCAATAGATACTTGTTCTTCACTGTGACTTTGTTCAGTTGTTTGTAGTCTATACACATCCTCAAAGAGCCATCTTTCTTCCTCACAAACAATACTGGTGCACTCCAAGGAGAAATACTCGGTCTGATAAACCCTCTATCCAATAGCTCCTATAACTGTGTCCTCAATTCCTTCAGTTCAGCTGAAGCCATTCTGTATGGTGGAATAGATATAGGGTTTGTGCCTGCATGCACCTCTATCTCAAACTCAATCTCCCTATCAAGGGGCAATCCTTGTAACTCATTAGGAAATATATCAGGATACTCCTGAACTACCAATATATGATCCAACTGTATAGAAGACTTCTTTACATCTACTACATGTGCCAAATAGGTTGAACAGCCTTTCCCAATCATCCTCCTATCCTGGATAGCAGAAATCAGGTTAACCCGAAACTCCCGAATATCACCCTGAAACTCAAACTCTGGCTGCCCCTCAGGCTAGAATCTAACCTTCTTCCAATAACAGTCTATAACCGCTCGGTGTATCGTCAACCAATTCATACCTAAAATCACATCCAACTCTAATACAGACAACTCATTCAAATCAGCATGCAAGATGTGATCATCAATCTTAATAATGTAATCAGGGTAGTAATAATCAACATCCACACTATCACCCATAGGAGTAGCAATCATCAATGACACATCTAATAATCTCCTCTCCTTATTCAATTTAGGTGCAAAATGTGATGATACAAAAGAGTGAGTAGCACCTGAATCGAATAAGGCATCTGCAATCTCATTCTGAATCAAGATAGTACCTGTGACAATATTGTCTGATCTCTAGGCATCCTGGGTGTTGACAGCAAACACTCTGCCCTGGCCCCTACTAGCTGGAGCCTGACTATCACTAGGAGCCTGTCTTTCCCTGCCTCTGCCTCTACCTGTAGCCTCTCTACCCAGATTCTGACTCGCCTGTACCACTGTCTGAGAAACTGTAATAGATGACTGTTGCTGCTCACCCCATAGAGGACATTTGTTAATAAAGTGACCTTGCTGACCACACTTCAAACATGCTCCTGTCTATAACCGACACTCCCCTCCGTACCTCCATCCACAAAACCCACAAACTGGCATACCAGGTATCTGTGCTGCTGGTCTAGAAGAGCCCTGTAAGTAAGCAGGTGTAGACCATACCACTGGTGGTCCCTTACTGTGAATTCTCCTTCTCTGACTACCACCTAATGATCTTTACTTAAATCGTGGTACTGGCTCTACCTGTCTAGGATGGGAGCTGCTTTCCCCCCTCATACTCTGTGATTCTGGACCACCTTTCCTTTTCTGGTCCCCATTGGCTCTCTCAGTCTTGTATTTCTCCTCCATCTGTGTGGCCTTGTCAATCACTGTAGCTAATGAAGTGAACTCTGTAGCTAACAAAGCATTATGGACTGCAGCATGGAGACCCCTCCGAAACCTACTAATCATATCAGCCTCTGTAGGTACAATATGAGTAGCATATCTACTCTACCGAATAAACTCCTCCGCATACTCCTCTACTGATCTATCCCCCTGCTCAAGCTGCTCAAATCTAATCAAATTATGGGTCTTCACCCCCTCAGTAATAAACACATCGATAAGATCCCGTCTGAACTTTGCCCATGTAGGTGGGTGCTCACCATAAAGCCTGGGCTCCATATTCCTAGAAAACCAAGTCCATGCCTTACCCTTAAGCAACAGCCCAACCAACTCAACTGCTCTCAACTTAGAAGAAGGTAGTCTCCTCACTACCTTTTCCACCTCCTCCAAAAAGTCAACAGGATATGTGCCTCTATCTCCCCTGAACTCAGGTAAGTTTAGCTTAAGAAAGCTAAACATTGATACTCCTCCCTTCTCAATCTCTCTCTGACCTCCCTGTATAGCTGGCTCCCTCCGAGCCCCCATTGGCTATACAGGAGCCGGTGCTACTGGAATCGCCTCTGGTACTATAAGTGGAGGCACTACTGCTGGAGCGGGTGGGGGTTGTACCTGCTGTCCCTGCATCATCTCCACTCTCCAAGGGTCATCGCCCCTTTCATAATCCTCTGTAGTCCGTCGGGATTGAGATGGACCCTCTGATACAGAAATTTCTCTCACTAGTGACTCATTGGAGGTAACCTCTGCCTCCCTGGTATCTCTATCTCTGTCGTCAGATATCTATGTAATCTGTCGAGAAAAATAACAACAATCTCAGAATATGACAAAAACGCAGAATAATAACATATAACAGACGATAATAGCAATAGACGTCAAAGGAAATCCTATGCTATATGGTAGACTTAATTCTACCCCATTTTGTACTTAGTCACTATTCCTCTGTAATTTAGGTACTATTCATCTGTAACCTAGATTCACAGTCTGTAAACCTAGATGTTCTAATACCACCTTTGTCACGACCCAGTTTCCCAGACGGCAACGGTCGTAGGGCACGGGAGATGCCAATAGCGACTGGCACCCGTAGAACCTAGTATCACATGCATAATCTATAAACCTCAATTAATTATCCATTTTAGTTAGTTACCATCCAATTCTGTTATTCTATAATTCATTCTGTACATTTTTATAATTGGCTGTAACTGTTATAGTAATATACCATATTCTCATCATATATCATCAAATATCTCATCATATCATCATAAACATACATACATGTTCATCTCCTAGCCAACCCATACATACTCCCTGGAGCAGCTAGATAATGAACACCAAAAATACAGAAATACAGAAATATCAAAAACTATAAATCAGATGATTGTAGCAGAAATCCACTGGATGATAGATGTTGGGATTCTGCAACCTACTCCTCTCTTGAAATGGTTAAATAAATAAAAGGGTGACTATAGATGATACTCAATGAATCTATATGCATCATCAATGAAATATAGGCTGTAGTAATGATTTACACATGATAAGGAATAATGGTACAGTATAAATCATATAAGTTTGCAGAATTAGTATCGATAATCAATAGGAATAACAATGGTCATATCAAGTTATGGAATCATATGGTAAGACAGACAGAGGGCCATGAAATATGTAGACTATGTGTAATCACACAGTCGATCACATATCAAGTAGGCATAAGACTGATCAGGTCCTATGGCGGGGACCAATAACCTTTCCCAGCTAGGGCATCAATATCAATGTGCACATTGCCGACAGTATGTACCCACTACCCTGTCGGTGAGGTAGCTCTGTCAAACCACATTTAGGTCAATATAAATGAGTAATGTCACACACCAACTCTAGTGGTACGACGGTCCTAGGGCAAGGGTAGGCTTAAGGCCACCATAAACCCGTAGAACTCACAAATCATGAATTTCATTATCATCCAATAAATTGCAATATTATATATATATCCATACATACATCATATTCATACATATAATTAAAATCAATCATATCTTTCTATTATCCTTTTCATATTTTTCTCTTGTTCCTTAATGATCAAAAGAGACATCTCACATCACTGAGGAACAAGAGTACCCAAAAAGGTAGCAATAATACATCAGAATATTCTAATATCCTTCAAAGACTAACTACGAAGCTCTAGAGTTCACTCCAATACATATTGCATCATAATACCATTAATAAATATATAAAATATCTCAAAAGAATTATTACAATAGAGCTTCTCGGAATGAACAAATCAAGAAGCTCGGTCCTCTTTATTAGCTCTTTCACTAGCTAAGCTATCACCTGAAATCCACAGAAGAGGAATGAGCCTTCAACTCAGTAAGATATGAACATTATACAATAAGAATTGAATATCGAATCATGGTCATGAACGAATAATTATACATATAGGCATGAAAGAAGTCATAAGCTTTTACTTGAAAGAAATGTGGTTCTCATAACAAATTGGCTATATCAAATCATGTCGAATTCAAATCATGGTTCATATTTATAACAAAGAATGCCCACAAAGAATGGCATTATCAAATCTCATCTGGTAGAACTGATCACATATCATAACATACACATCGGTAGCCTTGCTACCTCAACGTGCACACATGTTTAGCCAGGCATGCGCCTAGAGCTCCTGGCCCCCTCTAGGTGGAACACAGATAAAAATCCTATCGACTGGGCTCCCAAAGTGCACAATGGACCAATGAATTTACTCTCATTGGGAAGAGTGTTCTATCCATGGGTCATTGTAACACCTCAGCTAGAAGCTAACCCAAACCATTAGAGGGGTAAATTTTTTCTTTCTTTTTGTATTGTTAATGATGTATGTTTATGTATGAAATTAATAGTTATGCATGTTATTTGAATTAGTTTTAGGCATAGAAGTGGTTTAGAGGTTGTTAGGCATTAATCAGGAAATTTTGAGTTTTTGGTGAACTAGGGGCAAAATGATCATTTTTTCGCCAGTCAGAATTTTATGGATTTAATATCATATTTAAAAGGAGAAAATAATTTAAAGACTTGAAAATGGCCTTATTTTATTTATTTGAGCAGTAGTTTAAGAAATAATCCCAGTCAAAAAATTGTTATCGGCACGTTACTCGATTTCAGTGTTTCGGTTGCACTAGGGGTATTTTGGTCATTTCCTTTATTATATGGAGTTATCAAGTGTGTGCAACCTTATGGCATTAGTTTAGGCTTGATTAAATCC
>CANXYC011742884.1:0-32555 GCA_948193065.1 Aleurites moluccanus
TTCAAAAATTTTTATATTATATAGATAAATAAATATATATATATATATATATATATATATATATATATATATATATATATATATATATGACTTGTAAAATTAATGTATTTTATTTTAAATTATATTTAAGTTTTAAAATAAATATATTCTTTACATTCGAATTGACTTTTACATAAAATTCAAATAAGATATAAGTCGTCATTGTGTACGTATGTAAATAATTAAATAATATAATATTATATTATGTAAAAAAAGCAAAAATTCTATCACAAATTGTGACATTTTCCTACATGATGTTTATTCAACATGTGAATGATTGATTGATTAAAGGTGATGGTTTTCTAACATTATATTTCCCTTGTTTTGAAATTGGGGAGTGGAAAACATTCAAAAGGACAAGTTTTTGTTGAATTTATCTAGATTAATTTTTTTTGGCAAAATAGATTCTCTTCTTAGATTTCAAAAAATTCTACCCAACAACATTAAAATGTGGGCTCAATTTTGCATAGAAAGATTTTTAAGTTCTTATTTTCATTAACTTCAAACATGCTTTTTAAAATTGTATTTTCACTTACTTTTTAATATTTTAATTTTAATTATTTTTATTAAATTACAAATTTTAAAAATTTTAAAAAATATTTTTTTAAATCGCTATTATTTTATTTTATTCTCATCAATTAAAATAAAATAAAATAAATGTAGATTTTTTTTCCTTTGTTAAAGCCAAAACATACCTACTGCCTTCTGGTCCGTACCTATGTACTTGGTTCACTGATTAATTGGTTGTGAATTTTCTCAAATATGATGTAGGATTGGGAGACATTTTGACAATTGAAAAGGTATAAACATCTGATATTATTTTCAACACAATTATATTATTATATATGTAATTCGAATATAATAGGGAATTATATAGAGAAATTCAAATTCATATGGCATGAATCTTTTTTATTTTAAAATCATCTAATATAACTCATTCTACTTTTATTTTATTTTTGCAGCACAGGAAAATAAAATACTTGCAATATATTTAGTTCTCACTAGAGTAGTTCATTTAAATCTCAGCACGTAATTAATTATTGGGTTCGGGGATGATGGAGAACTAATACCATATTGCTCCTTCTACATATGCAAAATCATCAAACTTGACTTTGCGAATAGGAGAAACCTCTAGGTGCAAAGAGGATAATACTTCATAATTCTCTCAATATAATTCGGAATGCCTCTAAATTTGGTATGCTTCCATTATAGGTGATATAAAGGTCATCCATAAAATATTAAGCCAAATGCATTAATAGATTTTGAGAATTAGCTAAACCATAAAGGCATTAGGCTAATTTGCATAACCAACTGATCAATTCTGTTTGCATTGTCGAAACTCTTCATATCCATGTAACATCTAATTCACATTTATATTATAATTTTGCCATTGTAGAGCCAGACCTTCACATTCTCCCCCACTCAACTTATCGATGCCCTCATCGATGTTCCCGTCACTACTCAAGTTCTTCTTTTCAACTGCATAAAAAAAAAAAAATCCACGTATTCTTCACTCCCATCATAAATATACATTTTTCTATCACATATTCTCTACTTTCATCATGAGTGTACATCTTTCATAACGTATCTCATCATTCTCATACTCAGAGTCCATATTTATCACATTTTCAATTACTTCTCTCATAGTTTCACTTTTTTATATATATATTTTGTTTTTGTTTTAATAAATATAAATTTACTTTTGCAAATTCATAATATTTTGTTAGTATTTTTAAAATTTTTCTTGTTCTCTTATGAGATTTTTTTTATGGGAGTAGATTGTGTATGATTGTCACAACAAGTCCATTGCTATGTTAATATTATCGTTTTTCTACTTATGAAAATTATTATTATTCAAATTGGATTTTAAGAATATTGTTCATGATTTGTAAAAAAATTTATTCTATTTGTTGTTAGTAATGTAATTTATTTTTTTAATGAATAAAAAGTATCATTTTAATTTTTAAAAAAACTCTAAAATCATGTTGGGAAAAGATTTAATTTCGATTGATTCATAAATTAACCCAAAACTGATAATTTAAATTTTTCTGATAGAAGTTTATAAATTAATTACAAAGATTTGAGTATTTGAAGTTTTTAAATGAATTTGAACAAATAATTTTTTTATATATAATTCATCTGATATGTAGTAATCACATTAAACTCTGATTAAATTCGAACTCGAATTAAATAGATTTAAAAAGGAATAAAATTTTCACCGTATTTATTTCTCCATTTATAAAATTTAAACTCGAAACTTACTTTAAGAGATACCAAACTCCAACCAAATTAATAAAGATATATAATTTGATAAAGTAAAAGGTTGCTTTTCTTTTGTAGACAAAAAGGAATGGCTAATGCCTTTTTCAAAATTGTGAGGAAGGGGCTGCGCCTGCGCGGACCTAACAGCAACATTCAAGCGGAGAAGAGGAGGCTTTAATTAGTGGTCTTCTATTTTTGCTTTTGGTTTTTTCTACGTCAAACCCACATGTTCTTGTTTTTTTCTTGCCCAAACCTCACGTGTCCATCTTTGTTTCTTTTCATCTCAAATCAAATGGATTCATCTTAGATTCTTACTTATTCTTCTATTTTATTTAATTTTTTTTATATAAATTACTAATGTCTCACTAAACTAGTAGTCAATACGTTGAATGTCAAATTTTTAATATAAAATGTTAGTTAGAGGTTAAAATGTTTCAATACAATTTGAATTTAAATAATTATAACTATTGTTTTTAATTCTTTATTATGATGAATTAAAATTGGTTGATTTTAAATTATAGTTGAATCAACTTACAAAATTAAACTAGCTCTCAGAAATAATTTCATATCAATTCGAGAATTTTTTACAGGTTATTTATATTTTATAATATTAATTTTTTAAAAAATAAAATTTATTTATTTATTATTAATTTAAATTGAATCAAATTTAAATTTATTTTTTGGAATGAAATATATTACATTAAGATTGAGTAAATTTGGATAAATTACAGAATAAATTGATAGTACTTTGAAAAACATACAATAAATGCATAAAGAAATTCATTAAAAAAATTAAGTGAACAAGGAAAATCAATCTATGCTTTTCTTAATATGAGGGTATATCCTATTGTTAGCACTTATAATTGCTTAGAGGAGAGACTGTTTGTAATTTGGAAGTGATATAAGATAGACTCCTATGCATATAAAGAATCTACTACATTATTTTTTTTTTTTTTTATGATGATATAATATCTAAATTTATTATATTAGCATATAAAGAATCTACTACATTATTTTTCTTTTTTATGATGATATAATATATAAATTTATTATATTAATTAATTTATACTCGAATTAGAAGAAATTAAAAAAAATAAATTTTTTTAATATATATTTTATTCATTCATAAAATTTAAACTTAAAATTTTATTTAAAATAAATAAATTTTTAATCACTTAAATAAATAAACACTGATATCTGTCATATCAATTTGATTATTTAAGAACAATAAAAAAAAAAAAAAAAAATAGCTCTACACATCAGCTGTGGGGCTGCACCATTAATACTTTTCTTCAATATTAGTGATCAAATGTTGAAAAACATTTGCTAGTCAAATAGTAGTAATAGACATTTTGCCGCTACAATAATTATATAAAAAATTATTATTAAAAATTTACTATGCATCAGTAATTAATATGTCAAAATACTTTTATAATACTTTTTTTTTTATTTTTTGCACATTATATTTCATTATATTAAACAATTATATTCTTACAAAATAGAAAACCAAATTTTACTATAAAATAACTATAATTTCAACATTTCAGCAGCATAATGCAGCAATTTATTTTTGATGCTATAAATTTTTAGCAATTATTTTTATAGTTTTAGTGGAAAAATATTTTTGGTTAATTCTTATAATTTTTTTTTTGTAGGGCAAATTGTTAGATATATTTAGCATTAGGTAATGAAATTAATTAAACAAATTAAGATTTTAATTTTACAGCCAATAATGCAACAACTAAGACTCAAATTTTTAAAAGAAAAATGAAAAAACCATGCATGGAAAGATTAATTATTTTCATCATGTTAATTACTTTTCTTTTTCTGTTACAATAGTTTTTTTGTGGGTTGTAGAAATAATGGAGAAAGGAAAAAAAGGAATTAGGCAAATACATGCACCACGAGGAAAATTGAGCAGCTTCAAGGAAATTGATGCTGCCATACGCAGACGCACTATAGAAAAACTTTTACAACCACTACAAAACAGAAAACAAAAAAAATAATAATAATAATGGTCAATATGAAATTCCACACGTGTGACATATCCTATTCAGTCCATAGACAACTACTGCTACTAGTCTAAGCTTGGTGCTAACTTGAATGAATAATTTAATCCATTTAATTATATAAAATATTAAATTACCGTACTAATTACTATTATTATTACAGCAGCCGAGTTTTTATCCTCGATTTGACATCTAAAACTGTAGCCTATAGTATTTTATTAATTTTTATTAAGATTATTAGGGTTAATTGTAATTTGTCCTGACCCATTACACTAAATCTCCTGACTTTTCAAAAATATATTAACTCTCCTCTGATGAATGTCATAATATATTACTAGACTTTTCCGTATAATTTTACCGTTAGTCAATTATTAATCAACCCTATAAGGATAGTAAAAAGACTAAAATACCATTACCCTTTAATTTTAATTAATTACATTCTATTTTTACTTTAATTTTTTTTTAGAATTAAAAAATATAAAAATTTAAAAATAAAAATATTTTTTAAAAATATTTAAAAAATATTTTTATTTTATTTTTTAAAAAATAACAAATAAAAAATAAAAATATTTTTTAAAAAATATTTTTTACTTTTTATTTTTAAAATTGTCAAAAAAATGAAAATAAAATTTTTATTTGTATTAAAAAAATTTAAGAATAAATAATTTAATTAATAATTTAATTTCTTTTTAAATTATTTTTTAAAATAAAAAATAACAAATAAAAAATATTTTGTTTATTTTTTATTTTAAAATTTTTCAAAAATATAAAAATAATTTTTTTAACCTTAAAAAAAATTTAAAACAAAAATAAAATGTAATTAATTAAAAATAAAGAGTAAGGGCATTTTGGTTTTTTCACTACCCTTGTAGGGTTGACTAACAATTGACTAAGGGCAAAATTGGACGGAAAGGTCTAGTAATATATTATGACATTCGTCAGGAGGGAGTTAGTATATTTTTGAAAGGTCAGGGAGAACTTAATGTAATGAGTCATTCTACAGGGAGAAATTAGTATATTTTTGAAAGGTCAGGAAGAACTTAATGTAATGGGTCATTCTACAGGGAGAAATTGTAATTAACCCAGATTATTACTTATAATTTTAATGAGATTTAAAAAATATATTTTTCTATTTCGAGTGTGAGACATATTTTTTAATTGAGATGATAAATATTTTTTTATGGAATAAAATTTATATTGTAATGCTATTTTTATTTAAATAAAAAATTTTATTGAGTTAAAATTAATAATAAATAATATTATAAATAAAAATATTATAAAAAATATTAATTAGTTTTTACCTAAACATGCATTTACTCTTATCCAATAATTAAGTAATGATTTTAGCCAGATGAATTTCAAAATGCATTCGATAAAAAATTTATAATATGTTAATTATGATAATTTAATGAATTATTTTTTTGAAAAATTATGGATATAAATTCATTGAAATATTGAATCTTGTAATATTTTTTCTCCTTTTTTGTCACTCCACTTAAAACAATTTCAAAATAGATTTTAGTCATTCAAATGTGTTTATAATAAAACTCAAATTATAACAATCTTTTATTCCTGTAAAATTTTTTAATGTACCATGAATCAATTTTTACACACTATATAATTAAATATAAATAATTGTTCTCGAAATTGAGATTTACATAAAAGAAAATATTTTATTAATTATAGTCTAATTTTTAAAAATTAAATTATAATAATAAAATAAAATAAATTCACTAATCAATTAGAATAGTCTCTCAATATATTTACTATTACTATATTTTAAAAGAAAATTCGTACTTGAAATATTATTAAAGTTGAATAAAGTTAATCACCGTACTAAGAATATTAAATAATGTCTTAATAATAATGATGAAGCCGCCTGCAATTTTCCAACCTACTTTAATCAATATTCTTCTCATCAATCCGCTAATGAAGCTTAATAATAAATTTTTTATTAGGAAGAATTTTCGTGCCGTCTACGACACCTTTTAAACACTATAAATACGTATTTGGATTTTTTACCAATTCTTTTTCTTTCCACACACTTCAGAGCTATTTTTTTGAACACTTGCAGGAATTAAATTCCATTTATATTAGACTCAATAACCTTTTATTTAGACCTTCCTCTTTCTTCTTCTTCTTCTTCTTTGTTTTTTTTTTTTGTATATTTCCATGGAAAAGTTCCAAATGTTATTTCCTTTTTCATCTACAGCTCCATCAAATACTAATTATGCAAATGTTTTTAATAATTTTCAAGGTGATAGCTCAAATGGGTTCCTGGGATTGAAGATAGAAAATCATCAACTAGGAGGAGTCACCAATAATAATAATAATAGTAGTAATAATAAGGATGATGATCTTATTGTTAAGTCTAATACTCAAAGTGCAAGCTTTGCTATTGGGTCTGACAATAGTAATCAAAAGCTGAAATCAGGAGCCAAGAAGAAAGGAGAAAAGAAGATTAGAAAGCCAAGGTATGCTTTTCAAACAAGGAGTCAAGTTGATATACTAGATGATGGTTATCGATGGAGGAAATATGGCCAAAAAGCTGTCAAAAACAACAAATTCCCAAGGTAATTACTGCTGTTTTATTTCTTTTAATTTCTCTATTTAACTTGTAATTGTATGTGTACAATTTTAATTAAATGTTCACAAGACCCCACCAATATATATCCCATAACCCCATTAATTATCATCATTTTTTTTTTGGTCATTTTAATTATCACCATTTCAATTCCTTGGGCGGCTAATTATAGCCGCAAAGCAAGATCTCTTGCTAGCTAGATCTGCCACTAGATAAGAGAATTTTCTTTTCAGACTTGCTAGGGTTATGGATATGGATATATATTTGAAGTAATTAATTTAATTACTTCAAATAGTACTGTTGCATGCTTATTTTCTTCCTCCTTGTCTCTCTCCCTACTACTCTATAATTCTTTTATCTCAATAATTAGACTCTGACTGTGTTCAAATTCATAGTCCCATAGTTCATAGAAAATATCAGTATTATTAAACCAAAGTGACGCTAGTTTATAATGAAAAATAAAGATCACAACTTTTTCTTAAAAGCTCTCAATATTTGTTGTACAGATTTATAGCCTAGCTGGCTAGCTATAGCTTGCCTGCATTAATCTTATACGTATAGTTTGATGTATGTCATTGGCACATAATTATTAAGTACGAACTTATACATGGATCTCTAAGTCAAATGTTGAAGTTTTATTGATAAATTTTGTGCATTAATCACTGGCTAGCTGGTTGATAATTGAATTAATCTTGGTTCAATTTGGAACATGCATAAGGATTGCATCCTATTATTCGTTGCCTAGCATTACAATGAGATGTTGCCACTCAAAAATTTTAGGGTTGTTCCTTCAATGATATGTAAAGTGAATAGATCAATAGTAGTAACTAATTAAGTTTATTCAATTAGTTCAATATGGTGGCCTAACCTTACTTAAATCCATCAACTCCTACGCAAGTGGATTTATAAGTGGGCAGATTTCATTTGCACAAAATCAATTAACTTATATTAAATTCAATACTTTTTTATATATTTTATTTTTATTTAATGTATAATATTTTTTCTAATACACACTCTTTCAAGTGCAATTGGACTTGGTCCGTGACCTAACATCAAATAGCCAGTTGATATTTGCTCACAAGTAGATTAGTTGATATATCTCTTCAGTTTCGGTTCGAACTAGCATTATCATCAGTCCATAACGGAGGTTTGAATATGCATCCCAGAATCTAGTCCGTTTAGACATGAAACTCTAATACTATATTAAAATTCATAGGCTCGTATACACATGTGCTTATAAATGGGATAAGTGTTGGAACTTACTTGCACAAAATCAATTGGCCTGTACTATATCCAATACCCACTCACTTATAAATCATTTATATATTTTATCATTATTCAATGTGAGATATTTTTCTAGCAAACCTAAGTATTATAGATAAGCCTACCTATTTATAGGAATTAACGTTAGAATTTAAATCGATTGTAATTAAATTACTCAATAAGGTTGATCAAATTATTGTAATTAAATTAACTTTTTTATTAATGATATCATTCAGACCTATGTATATGATCAAACACTGTATATTTGTTAATTGATATTTAATTTGCATAGATTGAAGTATTGATTTAAGTCTTTTTATTTTCTTTGTTTTGCAGGAGCTATTACCGCTGCACATATCAAGGATGCAATGTAAAGAAGCAAGTGCAACGCCTAACCAAAGATGAAGGCATTGTTGTAACTACATATGAAGGAATGCATACTCATCCTATAGAGAAGCCAACTGATAATTTTGAACATATCTTGAGCCAGATGCAAATTTACACCCCTTTTTGAAGTTTTAAATAAATAATTAAGTCATGATCTTCAAATAGGTTAATTAATTAAATTATTTGTAATAGAGATATATATATATACAGATCAGCTACTCCTTGGATATATATGGCAATAATGGTAGCAGAAGTGCATCCTTAATTTAATTAAGCTCTTGGTTTTATTTTTCTTTTAGATATTAATTGTAAGTTTCCTTTAAATTCTTTTGTTTTCTTTATTTTTCCTTCTTTAATATGGTTGATATGATGTAAAATTGAGTTTTCATGGTGTTTTTGGTTGGTCCCAGCATATATATTTAATGAGAATCGAAATTCCTAATGTTTAATGCCTAAAATGCATTCCATTACAAAGAAAACGCTAATTAGCGATAAAATTTAGTGATGGATGAAAATTTGTCGCTAATTAGATACAAAATAGCGAAGGACAATAGCGGTTTGTAATGAATAAATGTAAAATAATTTGAGAAAAAATATAATGATTTGCGACAGAGTAACAAGATATTAGCGACGAATTTAGCTAGAAAATGTGTCTGTCACTAAAATAAGACAGAACACTTGGCGCAAGCTTTCAGCAAGAGATTGGCTATGCGCATTAGCGACGGATTAAGAAGGGAATATTTTCTTGTTAAGTTGTCGCTAATTTTGGCTGTCGTGGCAACTTGAATATTCTATCTAACTAAATAGCGATGACCTTTAATGAAAATAGCGACATATTTATCCGTCAGCATTTTCAGTATATAAAGCAAATAGGAGCCTTGAACTTTTCATTTCGCTTGCCGTTTTCCTTTCCTCTCTAGCGCTAATCTTCTTCTCTACCATCTATCTTCTTTGAGTTCTGCTTCTTCAGTCATTGTTCCTCACTGCTCCCAGTTCGCCATTTGCCATTCTTGCCAGTCTGCTTCTCCGATCGATGTTGCAAGTCCGTTAAATTTTTTCTGTTAAGATTTGTTTATTTGTTGTTATGTATTTTTTTTTCACATTTTTGTTTGAGATTTGAGAATAATTTTGAAATATTTATTTTGAGAATAACTTTTGAAATGTTGAAATGTTTGATTTTTAATTTTTTTTTGTAATATTTAATTTTTGTTTGATATTTTTTTTTATGTAATGTTAAATTTAAAGGCAAAAAAAAATTAATGAGCAAAAAGAAAAAAAATAGAAATAGAAAATTTAGAAAAATTAATTTTTGTTCATTTTTTATGTAAAATATTTCTTTTTTTTTTTTATTTTGATGATCGGGGAAGAATAAAAATTACAAAATTAGAAAAAGATAGTTTTGATTAATTAACAAAATTAGAAAAATTATATCCATAATGATTATTTATATTCTAATATTATTAGAATTTCCTTCTTATTCGACACAATTTGGATGTTATTCGACACAATTTGGATGTTATGTACATTGAAAAAAAAATGTGTTTGAGAATGATTCTAATACCATGATGTATATAGAAAGATTAACGAAAAATAATGCAAAAGTAAAAAAAAAAAAAAGATTTGAAAATTTTCTGCAAAAGACTCGAGTTTGAAAAAGCTCATATTATGTAATATAATTTTATATAATAAAAAAATTATAAAAAAAATAGTTTTTACTTATTATATTAATCCGAATCCAAATAATCATTTTCATATTTCCCCTAACAAATGCCCAAGAGTACTGTCAAATAATATAATTTTGTTTATTTGTTGAAACTATTAATATTATAATTTGGCACAATCATAATTACAGGGTGTACCTAAAACCTAAGTTCTTTTTTTTATATAATTATTAGTCATTTTCTTTCAATTTTTGTAATTTTTCTTTTCTGCAAAAGCTTATGTTTGTTTGTGTTTCTGCTCTTACTCCTCCGTCTACAGTTGCTACTGCTCCTCATATTCTATCTACGGAGGATGTTCCTTTTTCCTCCACCTCTTACTGATTCCTTATCCTTTGCTTCGTCTACTTCAGGATTACCTACTCCATCGACGCATGATAATCAGGACTTTTAGGAGAGAGATAGAAGATAGTTGTCTCATTCCTTTGGCATCAAGCAAAACTTCAAAGTAAATAATTACAAAATATATTAATTATTTATTTATTTAAAATATTCTTTTCCATTATTTTTAATGTGCATCATAATACTAACAAGTATTTTCAATATTATATATAGTTTGAGCATTTCTAGTCAAATTTCTCATGAGATCACGAAAATATTCCATGAGAGGCTCGATGAGGAGGCGATCGACTAAAAGAAGATGTCATAACATAATCAAAACTGGTATTGGGTTGAATTTCAGGTAATAACTAATATAATAATTAAAGAAATTGCGTCTTTTAATCAAATAGTTAATTTTTTAAAATAAAATAAAACAAATTAAAATTCTATTTGTTTATGATTTTGGCAGATTGTATTGATGTATTGAATGCCTGAATTGGGCTATAATGTGTTTTTAAATGTGATCATGTTGTATTAAATCAAACATATATAATATAAATAGGGATTTTGTAATATGTAAATAGGGGATTATTCAATTTATAGGGAATTTTATGTAAATATATTATAAATGTAAATGCTTGCTCTAATATATGTAAATTGTGTAAGTCTCATTTTCTTCTATTGCTGAAAAAATTCCTTTGGGAGGAAGCCATTAAGACTATGGTACAGCTGGATAAAGGACAAATACTCCTTGGTTTATAATCCAAAGGAACTGGGTAAAAAATTTAGATATGTTTTAAAAAATATTCATAATTCCTAATGTGATGAGTAGGACAAAGATGATGTGCAGGCATGATCTATTACGACATCTCTGATCATCATAGCGAGATGATCAGTGAAGTTGGAGAATCTATCTCCCACCGGAAGTATCTATAGCATATGGTACTAATTAAATTTGACAATATATCATATTTCATTTAATATTTTAGAAAATTAATGTAATGTTCTTTAATTTTAGGAATGCAGATTAGGCTGAGCACCACAATCATACGAGGTTTTTCTTTGTATGCACACTAAAAAGGGTGACGATACCATATTGATTGATAAACAGTCTTGATCCATAAATATAAGTGTTATAATGTTAAGTGTATTTATAATAATTAATAACATACAATATGACTAATTATTAATGATTTAGTTATAACGAATTATTAATGATTTACTTATAATTTCTTATAAGAGGAGGTTATCATATTGCGGGAGGAGTTGTCTCAGCCTGCCCTAGAGATAGTGCAGCCGATTATGGTTGAAAAGGTCGATTTATACCTGTTTGTGGGGAGCAAAAGAAAAAGGTTTATAGCATTAGATCTTATACATCCTTTCTGCTACGTCTTAGCACCAGCTCTTCTGTTACTTCTCCCCTACTAGTGGTCCTATGAATCCCAATGGGCATCGTCATTTGTGAATATTATGCAGTTGATTAGAGATAATATGATGAGGTCCAGGCATAGTTGATGGAGTTCCTCTCATCTCAAGGTCCATGGCCAATACCTGAGATATTGCAAGCAAGAAAGGAGCCCGAGCATGAGATGCAACAGTTAAAGTTATAGTGATAGCAAATGAAGGCTCAGCAGCAACAGCAGATCCCTTCCTCCCCCAATGTTTTTCGACTACTTAAGCAACTTGAGCAGCATATTAGTATACCAAGTGATGATACAGAAGATAAGGATGCTACTCCTGCACAGTCTATAGATGATATTGTTGTTATACGTCCTACAAATCCTCCAATCACACCTTTCGATTCTACTTGATTATTTGATACTTCGCAGGACACATACTTGGATTATCTATGATGTATAGAACTTTTGACATTATGTGTATATACATTTTATTTATTTATATATTTAATAGTAATTTCATTATAATATTTATTTTTTATAATTTAATAGTGCAATTTAAATTATTATTGTTATTATGCATTAATAAAAAAATTAAAAATTAAATGTAAATTAATAATAAAATTTATTTTTAAATTCACCAAGCAATTAGTGACGAAATTAAAAAATTAATTTAAATGATCAACGATAGATTAGCGACAAAATTAGCAATAAAAAATAATGATAAAAAATATATTTGCTAATTTGTGACTGATTTATTTATTTTTACGACTAATATTTTATTATTATTTTTAACAATGGAACTAGCGACAAAAATTTTGTCGCTAAATTAATGACAACTTATACCATTTTGTGACTACATCAAGCAGTGAGTAATTAGAGACGAAACAATATTTTTCGTCGCTATTTAAAATTAACGACTAAATATTTTTTGCGAGAGAATCATTTTGTTGTAAATCTATAGCTAATCACAATTAGCAACAAATTATTGCTTTTAGCGACGGATTATATTTGTCTTAGATATATACATTCGTTGGATATATAACATGATATTAGAGCTAGTTAATTATTAAAATTAGAGGACTAATTTTTATATTAATCATTTAATATATTTATATTTAAGCAATATGAATTTTTTTTCTTCATATTATATTCTTAACATTTTTATGGTGCAAATACAGTTATCATTGTTGTTTTTTTAATTATTTTGAATATTTTAAAATAGTTAATTTATAATTATATAATTCGGAAAATATTACAGTACTCACATAATAAAATTCATTGGGTGCGCGTTATTAGTTGACAGAAATTATAAAATACATTGGATGCATTAAAAAAATAGTATATTTTATATTTATAAATACTTGAAATTCATTCAAAATTACAAAAAATAGATTTTACAATGAGAGTATATTTCACACGTCGCCAAATAATTCTGCTTGTGTTTGGTCTAATTAAGAATGGGCTTAGGTGTGGTTTTGTACCAATATTTGACTATCATGTATTTATTAGTCATCTTCTCTCCCAGTAAAATTTCAAATAGCTTATAAAAAAATTATTTTAATTTTAATTTTTTAAAATAGGTAATTTTAATTTTTATATAATATTTTAATGGTAGAATTCAACCGTTTGAATTGGACAAATCTTTGAAAATTAGCTAAATTATTTAACAACTTAAGATTTATTTCATGTATGCAAAATTATAATCAATATTGTCCAAATGTGTTCAAACTCTCATTTAATTTTTCAAAATGTTTATAACTATTAATTTATATTAATTAATTACTTACGCATTTATAATGCATGATTATTATAAATTTCGAATGTGTGATTATTTATAATTAAATATTAAGTATTTCATGTAATAAAAATATTTTAATTTGCTGATAATTATTTTCATATTTAATTAATAAATAAATTACAAATACTAAAATAATTATGTACTATTTCTGGTGATAACTAAATGGATTTTTTGTTGGATTATATACGTGACATGCCACATGTATAAAATTTTACATATTATTTTACCACTTAAGGTATCACATAAGCCAAAATGTTATACGAGTTAAATTTTAGTGACCATATTAAAAAAAAAATTAAAAATTCAGTGATCATACTGAAAAAATACTAAAATTTAGTGATTTTTGAATTCATTTATATTTTTTGTCTTTTCATTTTTTTAGTTATTTTTTTATTTCAAAATATTCTTTTAATTTTTTATCAAAATATTTTTTAATTATTTTCACTAATATTTTTTTTGTTATTTTTTTATTTTTTATCAAATTATTCTTTAATTTTTTTTAAATGAAAATATTTTTATAATTTAAAATTTATTTAGTTTTCATAAATTCAAATAATAATTTTTCCTAAAATTCAATATATAAATCCAAAATCATTAGTTATTAAAATATATATATATATATAAATCCAAAATCATTAGTTATTAAAATATATATATATATATATATATATATATATATATATATATATATATATATAAACATTTTAATTCTTTCAACTTGATGATGAATTGCCAAGTTATTTAAATTTTCTTGTCATTTTAATTTTTTTATTAATATATATTTATTATTTAATTTTAAATGAAATATTTTATTATTGTTATTATAAAAGCTAAAATAAAATAAAATAAAAATAAAAATTTATTCTTTAACTTCTTATCATTTGAATTTTTTTGTCAATTTTATTCTTACATATTATTATTAACTAAATAACTACATTTAAATGAGTGAGATTATCTCTTAAAATTCAATAATATCATTTTATAAGAGATGGTAGTTTAATTCATAGTATGGTATAGCTCATAGTTTCCCTATCAGCATCACGTAATTCATTAATCAAACTATTATGGTCAGTCAAGTCTCACAAACTCTTAAATTTCATAATATTAATTATGGTCAATATATAATGGATAACTCTTTTATTTAAAATGATAAAAATGCGAGAAAATAAAATTTTTATTTTATTTTAACTAAAATATTTTATTTAAAATTATTAGAAAAATTTACTGTTTGAATTTTAAAAATTAAATAAATTTTAAATTAGAAAAATATTTTCACTTAAAAAATTAAAAAATATTTTGATAAAAAATAAAAATAACTAAAAAATTTATAGTGAAAAAATAAAAGAATTTTGAAATGGAAAAAAAATAATTAAAAGAATGGGAAGTTAAAAAATATAAATGATTTCAAAAATTAATAAATTTTAATTTTTTTTCAGTATAATCATTAAACTTTTAAATTTTTTCAATATGATTGCAAAAATTTAACTGACATAGCATTGTAGCATCCTATGTGGCAAGGTAATGTGTAAGCTCTTGTACATGTGGCAGTTAAAAATCCATCTAGTGACTATCGGATGAAACCATTTCAAAAGATCTATGATCAAATTGAAAATCTCTTTCGTTTAGTGATTATTTGGATCAATTATCCCTAGGATGTCTCTGTCTTGTTTCTTTTTCTTTCTTTTTTTTTTTTTTTTTGTATCCGTTGAGATAATTTTAATGTTTTTAATTTATATAAATATAAAATTAAAACATTAATGTATAAAAAAAAAAAAAAGAAAATTGAACTAAAACTAATAATAAAATTCATAAAAAATATATCATGTTAAATACAAAAGATTGATATTTTAAATTAATATGAGATATTGATATTGTAAAACGAATACAAATATGAAAAAAACAGTGGTCTTATAAATATAGTGAAATATTATTAAAAATTATACCAATCATTTTAAGAATAAGAGGATCTTTTTATTTTTTTTATATTAACAACTATGTTCTTATTAGGTTCAAAGATTTTACCTCTTAAGACACACACACACACACACACACACACACACACACACACATATATATATATATATATATATATATATATATATATATGATCATAGTTCAATTTAGAATTGGAATCAAATTGAAATCGAACCCGTTAAAATTAGAATTAAAACCGATAAAAATTAAAATTGTATTAAATTAAAATTAAACCATAATTATAAAATTTGGTTCGGTTCTAATAATTTTGAACCAAAATCAAAACCAATGGTTTTAGTTCGGTTCTAAATCGAAAAAAATAAATTTTTTAAATAATATTAATAATTTTTCATATATAATTTTAATAATTTTTTTGTATAATATTTTTTAAGAAATTAGAAGTAATACTATAAAATTAATTTAATTTAAATTTAATTAAAATTATTATAAATAAATCATATACTTAATATATAACTATCATATTTATTAATAAAATTAATTTATAAATTAATTCTATATTGATTTTCTTCCAAATAAATTCATATGTTTAAAATTAAACATTCAAATGCATTATATTATCTCCGGCAATACTAAAATAAGAGAAAGAAACGGATATTGATGTTTATTAGGTGTAATTAATTTATAAGTTAGGATTCAATTAATTTTACATTATCCTTTAATAAATCAATATCCATGTTGATTAGATGTAATTAAAATTAACATTTAGTTGTATCTTATGTGTTGACAATTAATATAAATTTGAGATATTTAACCTTCAAAATTAATCGAGGAAAAAGAAGAAATAATTTGAAAGCTAATACTGAATGAGAAGAAGAAATAACTTGAAAAAGCTTAATAATGGACGGAAAATGAAAACTCAGTCATGATTAAAAATTAAATTTACTAGAAAAAACATAAAAAATGATAATTTAAAAAAAAAATATACCTCAAAATAATAGTAAACAAGGACGAAACCATGAAATTAATCATTAATGAGCTAAAAAAAATTCTATGTAAAAGTTGAGTTTCGGTGAATCGAAAAATTTATTTTTATATAAAAATTAGATTTGGATAGAACATATGCATTTTTATTTATAAATTAATGAAATTATAAAATTAATTTTAAATATATAATTTTATTAGTTTATTATTAAGTTTTGAGTTCATCATTTATTTATAAATTTTAATAGAATTTAATCTTAAGTTTAATCAATTAAATAATTAAAACAATATAAAATTCTAAATAAATTTTCTTTTATATTAAATTATATAATTATAAGTAAATTTCTCAAAATTAAAAAAAAAAAATCATTTATTCCAATTAAATATCAATAATTATTTTTCAAGTTTGAGGACAGTTATTGTGTTTATGTAATTTGTGGATCGTGGGCGGCTGACAGAAAGGAGTGCAACAATCTGCAATAGCTTTGAGTGTTATGTGTGTGGCTGGCCATAACTTATAAGAAGCAAAAATAGAGTTGCTCTCTAATTTCCATTTTTATATGTGGAAAAGTGTTTTATTATTTTTGTCATCTCAAACTCAAAAGTCTCACCATCAACTTTACCCAAATTGTGGAATGACTACTAATAATTCTAATTTTTTAGGATATTGACATATTGTCTTGGCTTGTAATTTGTGACTATCATTTATCTTCATATAAAAGTAAATTTATATAAATATATTTTTAATTTTTTTTTTTATGATTACATAATATTTAAGTTTATGAATTTGATTAATTTATATTTAAACTGAGAAAGACTCAAAAGAGGTATAACTCTTATAATATTTATTTATTTTCTTTATAAGATTCAAATTCGAAATATTGCTTAAGAAAAATAATTTTGTTATCATTAGAATCATTAGATATTGGTATATATTTTTATTATAATTATATATAAATTTAATTTTATGTGAATAAAAAAAATATATTATTATCTTACCTAATAATTTTTTATATATTAAAATTAACTACAAAATTAAATGAAGGTATTACTATTTTCATTACACATATTATTATTATCATAATTAATTAATGAAATAAAATATGATTATTAGACTGTCACAATAAAAATATAAATTATAAAAATAATAATATCTTTAAATAAAAATAAATAATTTTCTATTTTGTCTCATTCAAATCCAATCTTTCATTGAATGGATGTTACCCTTCTCATAAATAAGGGGTGCCACATGGAGGCTTGAGAGGGCCATGAGTTTGCTTTTTTACCTCTTATATTTTTTATATATTTTTCAAATATATATATAGACCCTCTAAAAAAATTTTAAAATTTCACTTTTTAACTATATATTATATACATATTTAATATAATATATACATTTAACATCTCTAAAAATTTTAAAATTTTATTTATGACATTTATATTTTTATGTGTATTTCCATCATATAATTATGATACTCAAAAATTAAAATTTTTATTCTTTTCTATTAAGTTTGATTTTTTTTATGTGTATATTTTGGCTTCCAAATTTTAAAGTCTGATACAATCGTACTAATAAAAAGGATGCATGAGTGTAATTTCTTCTAAACATCAAACAATGAAATATCTTTTCTTAGTATAGTGTAGAATGAATTCATTTTAATTTTTCTAATTTATAGATATTTCAATTGAAAATTAATTAATTTCAATAAAATTTGACTAAATAAATTAAAAATAAATGAATTTCATAATATAGTTATTTTCAGCTCTCAACTTTCCGCCAAATTTGTAGACTATTATTTATTTGTTTGTTTTAAAATGTGTTAATGTAAGTTTTTGAATTGATTTTTTTCATCATATTTATGAAAGTTTTAATTTTGATAATCCTGTGTTTTGTAGCATAAGCCATTAATTCCACATGTATACATAAAAAGAGCAACTAATGTTAGTGCCCAAGTTGAAAATGGTGAATTATTGGCAAAACTGAAGCATAAGCATTTAGTTTCAGTCATGACCAAAATAATTTATTATCAATGATCACATCTACCATTTAATTTCTTGGATCTATATACATATTCATAATGAAACAGATAAAAGTGGTTCCCACTGTTGCAGATAATGAGACAAATGATCCCAAAATAAATATTTACTCTCATCATGGAATTGGAAAAGAATCTAATCAGAATAATCAATCCATCAACCTCTATTTTCTATCAATGGTTAATTGGTTTGACCCATACCCAACTAGGTATAGTTTAGTGCAATCCAGCTCTACCTCTAGCTCTAGGACTTTGAAACTAATTAACAAAATTTTTACAATTTCATCTTAATAATGATTATCTGACAAATCTTCCATTAATTTTGGTAAGGAGACAAAGATTCAAGGGTCTCGGTGCCAAATCAATTTTAGATGTAATCAACACGTGAAGACCAAAGAGTAAAAGGACAACCTCTTTTTTCTTCTGCCCATTGACATTTGGTGACAGCAGGATTGAGGAATAAAAGGCATCAAGAAAAAAAATCATTCAATTCAGCCAAGTAAACCATAAATTTTTCAATTTTCTACAACTATTTCTCAAGTTGACAATGAAATAGCACTATCCAACTATGTAGAGGGTAACAAATTCATGGGCAAGCGGGGTTCGTTCTTTTGGGCCTGGTTCATGTTAATGAATTATAAAGAAATTATAGATCAGTAAAAGCCCAAACAACATTTTGGTTAATGGCCTTTTTTACTTCTAATGTTATTAGGCAGGATTGCCTGGGCATATGTGGAAATGAAAAGGAGAAATAGAAAAATTACTTAATCCTTTGATAATTGTAGCGCAGAATATCATAAGTTCGTACCCTAGCAGATTGTCCATGTACCAATGCATACATGTATATAAATTAATTTTTTTTAACATTGAAGAGAGAGGAATTAATACTGAATCTAGTTAAGAAAAATATACAATTTTCTTTATATATAAATTATTAGTGAAAGGAGTACATGTTATTAATAAAACCCATTAACTCGATGAGAACCAGTCTTATTGTATGTTGCCCAAAACAATATGGCCTTAATTTAATTATAACCACAAGTTGAAGCCCAAGGCTCAGCAAACGTTGATAAGGAGTATCACAAGTTAATTTGGTTAAAAGATGCCAACATGGGTAACTCAGTTGGTTAGCTCCCCACACCAGGTCATGGGTTGGTGGTCCCAGGGATGAGATGTTAGATTTAATAGATTCGTTTCCAAGTAAATAACAAACATAATTAGAATCAAATGCGGAATTATTGAACCAAAAATTTAAACTAATCTCCCGTCATGATTGAGCCGGTTGGAATTAGAATGAAGCTCTCTTCTTGAAGCTTGAAAAATGCAAACGAATTTTCATACTACTAGCCAATGCACTCTTTTTTAGATGGTATATTTCTCTTATCAAGAATGCTTGGTATAAACCCCCTATTTATACCCATCAATTGGCTTTATCCAATAACCTCCCATCAAGGTTGTTGGAACTAATGGATTTGCTGCCATAAGAAGTGGAGAACGTGGAAGGAAAAGAGGAAGAGTGGGTCAAACATGGAGCTAAATCCCTTACATGCATGGGATCACAATGGCTTCATCCAACAATCTCCCACTTCATCCTAACATGATCTATCCAATCAAATCCACAAAAATTTATGCTTATAGAAAAGAAACAAAATGCATGAATCATGGCGATAAGTCCTTTAAAAGTGAGTAATATTTCCCACATATTACAATGCAGTCCATCTCTTTAATGTCAGCTTATATGACAGTATAACTTAATGAATAAATCTTATGTTTATTTTAGGTCCATAAGAAAATTGTCATTCTTAGAAATAAATGTGTACACAAATTTGAGAATAACATTACAACTGAATAAGAGTTTTACAAAACAGAAATCTCCAATACAACAAAAAGTCACATGATAGGACCAAGTCCCATCCTAGTTACATGATCCTTATAACTTATCTGTGGTATGACTTTAGTTAAAAGATCAACTATCTTTAATTCAGTGCTAATGTGTTCAATGACCACTTTATTTTCCTTAACACGTTCCCTTATGGCTAAATACTTAATGTCGATTTGTTACTTCGACTACCACTTTTGTTGTTATTAGCCATAAAGACTACAACCGAATTGTCACAAAACATTTTCAATGGTATAGAAATTGAATCCACAACTCTAAAGCCAGATATGAAACTCTTCAACCATACATCATGTGATGTAGTCTCAAAATAAGAAATGAACTCGACCTCCATAGTGGAAGTAGTAGTCTAGGTCTGTTTTGCACTCCTCCAGAATATGGCTCCTCAGCAAACATAAAAATGTATCCAGATGTTCATTTCTGAGAATCAACACAGCTGGCAAAGTCCGAATCTGAATAGTCAACTACCTCCAGGTTGTCAGTTTGTCTACACATAAGTATGTAACCTTTGGTACCTTGAAGATACCTCATCACTTTCTTTGCAGCTCTTTAATTGTCTAAACCCGGGTTACTCTGATATCTTCCAAACATTCCAACAGCAAAAGCGATGTCAGGTCTAGTGCAAACCTTAGCATACATTAAACTTCCGACAGCTAAAGCATATGGAATGTTTTTCATTTGTTCCCTTTCTAGATCATTCTTCGGGCATTGGTTCAAATTGAACCTGTCACCCTTCACGATAGGTGTTACACTTGGTGAATAATCTTTCATCCAAAATCTTTCTAAGACTTTATTAATATAGGTTTCTTAAGATAGTCCTATAGTGCCTCGAGATCTATCTCTATGGATCTTAATGCCAATGACATAAGATGCCTCACCCATATCTTTCATATCAAAACTCTTAGAAAGAAATTATTTCACCTCATGTAGCAACCCTTTATCATTGGTTGCAAGCAATATGTCATCCACATATAGTACAAGGAAACAAATTATGCTCCCACTAACCTTTTGGTATGTACACTAATCCATGACATTCTCTACAAAATCGAATGAAGAGATAACATCATGGAATTTTAAATACTATTGGCAAGATGCTTGTTTCAATCCATATATGGATTTCTTAAGCTTGCAAACCAAATGCTCACCATCACTAGAAGAGAATCCTTCTAGTTGTTTCATGTAAATCTCTTCCTCTATATCCCCATTGAGGAACGCTATTTTCACATCCATTTGATGCAAATCCATGTCAAAATGGGCAACCAATGCCAAAATGATACGAAAAGAATCTTTCTTAGATATAGGAGAAAAAGTCTCCGTGTAATCGATCCCCTCCTTTTGAGTGAATCCCTTGGCAATGAGTCTAGCCTTATATCTCTCAAAGTTGCCTAATGAGTCCTTCTTTGTTTTAAAGACCCATTTAAAATCAATGGACTTTATTCCATCGGGAAACTCAACAAAGGACCATACTCCATTATGTGCCATTGAATCCATCTCTTCCTTCATGGCATCATACCACAGATTGGATTTATCGCAGCTTATGGCTTGTGAAAACGTTTCAGGATCATTCTCAGAATTGCTGATCTTTTCATTCTAGAAGATCTCCTTAATGTTGTATCAACGTTCTCCAATGGATCATGTTTTTCAATTGGTTACTCAACAGTTTCTGGTAATTGTTGAACAACTGGATCTACCACATCAACCTCAGCAGGTTGTGGAGCCTCGATGATTGGTTGTTCAACAGCCGGTTGAACTAAAGGGGTGTTGTGAACAACAACCAATCTACACTAGAGGTGGAAGGTTGGGTATCCGAATAATCAGAAACTAAGTTTCGCGATTGATCGCTCCCACTAATCAAGTCATTTTCAAGAAATTTAGCATTTTTTTATTCGACAATCCTAGTAGTATGAGATGGACAATAAAATATGTACCCTTAGACTTTTCGACATATCCAATGAAATATCCACTTATAGTCTTTGGGTCTAACTTTTGTTCTTTTGGATTATAAACTCTTACTTCAAACGGCCATCCCCAAACACATACATATCGCAAACTTGGTTTTCAACCCTTGAATAACTTAAAAGGCGTCTTTGGAACAGTCTTAGTTGGACCCTATTTAATATGTACGCTACCGTTTTAAGAGCCTCAGTCCACAAAGACTTAGATAGTTTAGAGTTATTCAACATGCTCCGCTCCATGTCCAATAATGTTTGGTTTCTCCTTTTTGCAATACTATTTTGGTCCAGAGAACCAGGCATGGTGTATTGGGCAACTATCCCATGCTCTTTAAGAAACCTCGCAAAAGAACCAGGTGCTTGTCCATCTTCAGTGTATCTACCATAGTAATCCCCACCTCTATATGACCTCATAATCTTAATTTGCTTACCGCATTGTTCTCTACCTCAGCTTTAAAAACCTTAAAGGCATTTAATGCTTCGTGCTTATTATGAAGCAGTTACAGATACATATAACGTGAGTAGTCATCAATGAAAGTGATGAAGTATTTCTGACCATATGAGTCCATATCCAGACTATAAATATCTGTATGTATGATTTCTAATATTTCTGAACTTCTCTTAGCACCTTTCTTTCACTTGTTGGTCTGCTTTCCCTTTATGCAGTCCACACAAGTATCATAATTAGTAAAATCAAGAGCACTAAGTACTCCATTATTTACTAATCGTTTAATTCTATTAATGGAAATATATCACAATCTCTGGTGCCACAACATAGAGGAATCCTCATTCATAATACAACGATTCGTACCAATGTTATCATAAACATGCATTGCATTATAGAAGGCATTATTTTGTAAATTAATTCGAAAAAGACCTTCAGGAAAAATACCATGCCCAATAATTTCAAATTTAAATAATAAATTGAAGTTTGAATATGAAAAATTAAAGGAATATCCCAATGATAATAGTCTTGAAACTGAAATGAAATTCCTAGAAAAACTAGGTACATAAAAAGTCCTTTTCAAATTTAAAACAAAACTACTATTGAGGACTAATCTGCATCTCCCAATAGCTTCCACATGCGAACACATCTTGTTTCCTGAAAATATGCACTGTTCACTTCTCACTGGCTTCCTATAGTTTTGAAAATCCTGCAAGGAATTCAAAATAAGGATTGTAGATTTAGAATCAATCCACCATGCGTTGTGACCTACATCAACTATATGAGATTCATAACAAACGCAAGAGATTGAATTGCCTTTCTTCTCGAGCCAGGCCTTGAATTTTGGGCAATCCTTCTTCATATGCCCTTTCTTTTTACAAAAGAAACATTTGGATTCCTTCTTGATGTCAGCTTGGGGAGTATTTTACCCTTCCCCTTCTGACTGCCTTGCCCCTTCTTCTTTCCTTGGACAACTATATGAGCACTTTCACCTACTTCCATAAGTAACCTTTCTTCTTCTTGAGCACACTTGGTCAAAAGTTCATTAATTGACCATTTGCTATTATGTGTGTTGTAAGAAATTTTAAAAGGTGCATACTGTGATGGAAGAGTATTCAGGATGTAGTATACCAGGAAAGATTCAGAAATATCAACCTCAAGGTTCTTAAGCTGCCCCACTATGTCCCTCATTTTCATGATGTGCTTGCGCATACCTCTAACACCGGTGAGCTTCATGATTGAAAACTTCATGATTAGGGTCATGGCATGTGCTTTTTCGGAGCTCTCAAACTCCTCATCAATGGCCTTCAACACGACCTGAACATTGCTATGCTTAGCCATTGAGTTACGCACACTAGCAGGAATTTTGCTCCTTATAAACATCACACTAAAGCGGTTGGATAGCTCTCAAGTTTCATAAAGAGCTTTTTCTGCTTCAGTACTAGTGACTGTAATTGCAGGTGGCTCATCTTTCCTTATAGCATAGTCTAAGTCCATGCACCCTAATTGAAGAAGGATTGCCTCCTTCCAAACCTTATAGTTTTCTCCATTTAGCTCGGGAACATCACTTCTAAATTCAGAGAATTGAATAGGTTGTAAAACTACATAAATAACATACATACTTATATCACAAAATTTGAGGCTAACTAAACATATATCATGTTTTACCAATTTAAATGATATTAAACATATGAATCAAGTAACATAAAAATTGTCTGTGGGCTAAGTTTTTAATTCAAATAGATTCACAATCACTTTATGATGAAACTATCAAAATATGTTATTTTTCTCATTTCCTGTGGGTAGATTAAAGAAGATAACATGCTATTTCATCCTAATTAATCATACTAATTAGACAAAAATTCATGTGGGATTACATTTATCGTATTAATATGATTAATTATAATGTTGATAAATTAAATATCACTCTCAAGAACAGTTCTCAGGAAAGGCCGAAAGGGTCACAAATGATCCCACTTAAGACCCGGTCTCCTTAAACAGAACATATCCGAGAGTAATATTTAAGTTCCCAGTACTTAGAAAAATTCATTTACTTTTATGTGATCATCAAAGCTTAATATATATTTTAATCAATTATAGATGTTGTGGCTAATCTCTAATTAATTAAAATATATGGATCACTAGATTTTCTATGCATAAAATACCAAAATTGCATATATAATAATAATATTAATAAATTGACATACAATCTAATGAAATATGCATAATAGTTATTTGAATGCAAACATTCTACTAATAGGACCAAATAGCAATAATTAATTAAAAGTCCCTATAAGAATTGTGTATAAGAAATACCACAAATAAGACCCAATTCAAAATCTTCTTAATTTTATGTGAAATACTAGTAACTTGATAGTACTATTTTTTTATTACTTTTTTATTAAAAATAAAATTACTAAATCATCGTATTTTTTTTATTAATATCCAATGTAAGGAATTAATTGGAATTTTTTTTTAAACAATGACTAAATAGTAATTATGAAAAATTACTAGTACAGTCCCTGTTTTTTTTTTCCAGACTCACAAAGTGATCAGTGGCCCAAAACAGCAGCCTTGAACGACCTATCATCTGGCCCAAATAGCTGGCAAACCCAACTGACCAAACGACAAGTCGTCTGCCCTTAGCACAGCCCATCACGCAAGGCCCAGACAACCTGTCATCGGCATGAGCTGGTAGACAAAATAAAAAAGCTAACGACAGGTCGTTTGGTCAACAAATCAAACGACATGTCGTCCAAGTCTTCTTCAACTTTCAGCTGGGTCATTTCAACCCGGATCACTACCCTGATGGTTTTAAAGCTGGTTTTTCATGTTTTTGGCCACCAAATCACGATTTTAAAATATCAAAAATTGATTTCCTAATAATTCCCGGCTCTTAATTTCATAAAAAAATTCAAGGAAATCAAAAACCCATTTGATAAAATTTCAACGAAAAACTCAATCAAGTTTTTCCATGAAAACCTATTCAAAAATTCAACAAGGCAGAGGCAAAAAATACGCTCTGATACTAAATGTTAGACTTAATAGATTCTAAACGTGCTTTCAAGTAAACAACAAGCATAATTAGAATCAAATGCAGAATTATTGGACCAAAAATTTAAGCTAACCTCCCGTCATGATTGAGCCTATTGGAACTAGAATGGAGCTCTCTTCTTGAAGCTTGAAGAATGCAAATGAATTTTTAGACTATTAGCCAATGCACTCTCTTTTAGATGGTGTATTTCTTTTATCAAGAATAATTGGTCTAGACCCCTATTTATACCCATCAATTAGCTTCATCTAATAACCTCCCATCAAGATTGTTGGAACTAATGGATTTACTGTCATAGGAAGTGGAGAATGTGGAAGGGAAAGAGGAAGAGTGGGTCAAACATGGAGCTAAATCCCCTACATAAATGGGATCACAAACTTCATCCAACATGCGAGGGTTTATGATGACTGGATAGGCAGATCCATCGGACTAAGAAAATAAAAAAATGGGAGTCAAAAGATATTTTCAGTTCAAAGACTAAGGAGAAGTTGACAATGTATTTTAACACTTAAAATTTAAATTTTCAGTATTTAATTATTTAACTTATTCAATAAAATTTAAGTTAATGAGATTTTTTTTTTTGAGTAGCTCAGGTCAATTTGACCTCCATTTGTATTTTATTTTATGGTCTTTTTATGATAATTATTTTATTATTGTTTCAATAATTAACTCTTAAAAGGACTTTAAAAAAAGCCTAGATATTGGAGTGTTTGGATGAGGGAGTGATTATTACCGATTTGAAATAAAATTATTTTTTCAGTTAGTAAAAACTCTAATAGGCAATCATAATTCTTACTTGTTATCAGATTTTTGCCTATTTAAATAAAAAAATCGATAAATAATTTTTAATAATTAAATATCTAACCACTTAATAATTTCTCAATTATCAATATATATATTTTTAAACGATAATTATATTTTATTATTCGGGATCCAAACACCCCCTACGATACTATACAGCCGCGTGGTGTAACTCTTTTATAAGGCCTCTCTCTTCCAAATAACATAGATAAGTTGTTGCGGGGTTAGGATAGGCAAGGGCTCTTTTTTCTTTCTTAATTTTTTTTCCTAATAAGTTTTCATGGCTTATTCTAGCTATTTTGAGTTGATTATGCTACTATTGTCCATTTTCTTGTTGAATTTTAGTTCTCTTATTTAGTATTTTTGTACTAAAAATTTCAAAAAATTATAAAAAGATTATAAGAAAAATGCGTTTCTAATTTATATATATATATATATAATTAATCTTGATCTTTAAGTTTTATAATATAATATGATTTCGAGTTGAGTCTCTTTATCAGTAGATATCCCATGTGAATTTGATATTGCATCCAATATATATAGAAGGTATTTGGAAGTTAAATTATAAATTAAAATTTTATTTAAAATAAAATTTATTAATTAAAATTTTCATAAACTGTTCCTCGATCCTTAAAAATTTTAATTTGGAAGCAAAATATATTTTTAATTTAGATGCCAAAAATTTCTTTTTTTTTTTTAAATTGAAATAAAAAATTTAGTAAGTTATATTAAAAAATATATATTTTTTTTATCTTTATTGAAAATCCAAATACCCATATAATTCGTTATGTTTTTGTATATTGGAGATATGATTTTTAATGAGGAGTATTATTAGAATTTTAGCATTGATAATTTTCATAATAAAATAATCACTTTCTTATTCAGCTATTAGACTAGTGATCTTTACCTTAAAATTTTTAAAATATTTGTTTTATAACTCTTATTTATCACTTGGCTAATGCCTTATTTGAAAATTCAAAATTTTCAAGATATGTTTTTGTTAATTCTCATATTTGGAATTAATTTTTTAAATTTAAAAATAATCATTAAAATAAATAAAATTATATAAAAAAATATAATTTTATAAGAATTCAATTTAATAAGTGAAATCTAGCTGTTATTAAAAAATCTTAGATGGTATTCTTATTTAATTATACATTAAAAAAAATAAGTATATAAATTTACTTTACTTTTTAATTCTAATTAATTATATCACTTTAAAATTTATTTTAAACATATGAATTTAATTATTACTGATAAATTTCAATTGAATTCAGTTTCTATATATATATATATATATATATAGAAAGCTCAAACACAGCCAATATCTTTTTAATTTATTAATAAGATTCCGTTTTTAGAGAGAAAAATAAACAGTTTTTTTATCATTTACGAATTATTTAATATCTTAAATATTAGATAAATAAAATAAAATAAAATTAATTCGGTACATGAAAATTAATTTGCATTATCAGGTTGCAGTTAAAAAGAACATAAAAAATATTGGATTTCACCATAAATTGCAGTTGCAAAATTAAAAATTCTCTCTTTCAAAACTTTTATGCTTCTTTTGTGGGAGAGAGAATCGAGTCCATATTGGCTCCACTTTATTTGTGAAATCCTTATAATATTCGTAATCTAATCTGTTGCAGAGAATTTAGAAGAAGGGGGGTGAAGGTGAAGGTGAGGGAGGGTACTTCCTGGGAAAATCAGTGGGGTCAAAGGAATTTTTTGGCTATACAGACCTAAACATAATTAACATTAATATACAGTTTTGATCATATTGCTTAAATACAGAGATATTATCTGAATAGATTTTTTTAAGTAATTTGCTCTTTTTTCTTCATAATATGGAATACAGCTCTATATATATCTAATCCTGAATCCATCAATATTTTGGATAAAAAGCATTGCACTTTTTGGTCCACAAAAATTATTCCATCTCCAACTTAGACGACACCTCGCATTTTCAGTACTTTTTTTTTTGTGTATATCTATATATTCATTTATTTCTCAAAATTATACATCCTTTTAAGTTTGTTTTGCTATTAATTAGCTAGCCGTCATATTAACAGTTAATAATTTTAATTTTTAATATTTGAATTATAAATAAATTTAGTACTGTATATAAAAATAATTCGTTAAAAGTAAATCAGTCACATTGAGACGAGAAGATTCATAAAAAAAAATATTTCTTTTATAATATCATCCCAAAATCAAATCTGATTAATAACATAGGAAGCTAATTATCAAACTTAGTGAACTTTTATATAATTATATGTATAGGTGATTATTAACAAATTAGTGAAATAATAATCTACAACTTGATATTAAAACATTAAAATTTGATAAATTTGCATGATTTCACAGATGGGTTATATACTTGTATAGACTTTCAAGGTTCAAAGAGCCATATTATTTCATATATATATATATATGTTTCTGCTTGTATAAATTTTTTGAGGAAAAAAAAAACCCAGTAAAGTAATTGGAATCCAAAAACAAATGAGCACTTGTGGTAGACATGACAATCAGGCAGAATATCTTCGGCATGACTATTCAGTAAACGTGATAACTTTATCATTGTCTAAGTAAAGCAAACACCCCAACTTGCATTACTACTTTATACATATATACATATATATAATTCTTTCTTTTGCAGTATCCTTAACTGTAGCTTGATCCATTGTACCAAAAAGTATATATACACATTCACGTCATTATTTGAACTCCGTGGCATTATATATACCATTCAATTGGTCAAAATTAAGAACTTTGCCATATAGATATATATATATCGAGCAGTTAAAGATTTATAATCCCTTTCCCTTTCAAGATCTCGAGTTTGAATATTATGATTGATGAAAGTAGTTTATGGGAAATGAAGAGTTACCCCTATGTAATTCATCTTTTAAATTCCCATCTTCCAAAAAAAATATCTATTTAAGAAAGAAAACCAAAATAATTATTATTTTGTATCCTCTGTAGGGTCAAAAAATCGTGTACCTTGATGATTTGGCAGAGAATATGTCCGTGCAAAAGAGCATAAAATTATGTAGTTGAATGCAATATTTTTAAAATCAAAACAGTTAAAGAATCAATAAAGATAAAGGGTTATAAATTCGATTATAGTTAAATCAATTAAATCGAAAAAAATTGATATATATATATATGAGTGTGTGTATATAATTTGATATTTATTATATATATGATGAAAATAAATATAATTTGACATTTATTATTTTTGATAAAAAATTTAAAAAAATTAAAAAAAAATATGACCCGCTAGAACAGAAAAAACCGGTCTGATTCAATTAGTTCACTGATTTTTTAACTGATTTTTGGGAGGACGGATTTTTGACAGCTGACCATACTATTCTCGATTCGGTTTTTACTTTTTTCCGTTCTACCAGTCGATCCGATTTAATTTTGACAACTATGATTGCATGAGTACTACACTGTACCTGTTCTTGAAAAAAAAAAAAAATAATTCCTTCACAATAAGATGAGTATTCGAGTAAGATAACAGTATATCTGTAAAATTTTTATTTTGGTTAATTTCACTTTTTTTTTTCCTCTAATAAAATAATTTTACTCTTACACGTCCCAAATGCTCAGAATGGGAGAAGGAAAGTACTGAAAAAGACACTGTTCTTATCCCTCCAATTCATTTAGGAAAGGAAAGGTTTAATTTTATCCTCTTCTGCTACAATATTAGGGGAAAAATAATGAATTGGACAATCAATGAAAGGTAAAACTAAATTAAACATTATTTCTAAATTATACATGTATTCATGTTGTTAGAATATGCCTTAAGCATAAACTACACAAGAAACCATGCAGAATCACTATATATAGCAAGTAATTTTAATACAAATTGTAATATAAGATTTTTAGTACATTTACAGCCACTTAATTACAAGTGGATCTTGAAGGTTCATGTATTCTCTATTATTACCTTATCCTCATATATATTCAATCACTAAGCAAAATATATATTTGACATAAAAGGAAAAAAGAAAAAGAGAAAATTATTATCATCCAACATAAAAAGGGGAAAAATCTCTACCATAACAGATGTTGCCTCTATCCTATCAAGTCAAGCTAAAATTCATGTACACTCAAATATGCTTTATGGGTTGTTAATACTTGTTGTGTTGAGTATAAGTGAAATGAAATACCTTTTTCTTTTCTTTTTGTTTTTTTCATTAAATTTAACTGAAATATATACATGATAAATGTAGAGGCTAGACTAGTTTTTTAAAATCACTAATTAGATAATTTTAAAAAAAATTAATGCATGATTGATAATAAGTCTCATTTAAAGTTTTTACATAGGTATTAAGAATACAATAAATCTCTTTGATGAAAAAAAAAATTATTAAAAGAAAAATTATTAAATAGGACGGAAACATATTTTTTCTACTTATATAAAAGTAAATACATGTGTTCCTCAAAATAAATCTTTTCATTGTTATTAAATTCAAAATTAAGTATAAAGGTTAAAATTGAAAAAAATAATATTAATGCAATATTAGTTTTCTAAAAGCGACTTGTTTAAAATAAAAATAAAATTTTTAAAATGACATTTGTTCATAAACGAAGAGAATATTATTTAAATGCATAAATTAAATTTGAATAAACGTTTTTGAATTCTTTTGAAGTAAAAATTTAATTTATATGGATCCGATAGATTGACAAAAGATATTCATGACCAAATAAAAAAATAACTAACATTATATGTTTTTGTATAATTAATTCTTTCACAAAATGAAAGATTTTTTAAGCATAATTATGGTATACATATGTCATGTTGGGCTAAAAATTTTCAAATTACGCATATTCACTAACTTCACATGCTAAAACAATATTTATAAAAAATAAATAAAGAGTTGAGCATTTGCAGTAAGAAAAACCCATTTATGATGTGAAGTTTTATAAACCTGCAACTCATAAAGAAGGGATCCACAAGTCGTTTCCACTTGTAGAAGGGGGTCGTTTTAAAGATTAGACATGTTGATAAAACCTGTAATTACCCAAAAAGAAACAAAGTGAATTCATCTATTTATAAGTCAATTATACCTACATGACAAATCTCCTTCCCCCAATAGCAGAAATAATTTCAATTTCTAAATTACTCTTATCACCTTGATACTCAAATTTATCATACCCCTCTAGTTAAAATTTAATTTTCTTTTTATAATAGTCAATTACTGCATGATAAGTGGTTAACCCATCTATTCCTAATATCACATACAATTCTACTAAATTAATTGGTAAAATTCTACCCTTTATATCTACTTTACAACTCGGATATTCATATTTTACCTCTATGTTCTCATCCAGGGGAGTAAATATTTCTAAAAGTATTAAAATCAATTATTTTTTCAATCCCAAATTTAGATGCAATTTTGGGTGATGCAAAGGAATATGTGGTACAAAAATTAAATAATATTTGAGTTATTTCATATGACAGGAATTAAGAGAACTATTATGGCAAAATCAAACGCTTAAACCTCCAATATAAGTCAATTATCATGTAATTCAATATGAAGGAAACTAGAGCATATATAACAATCAGGTTGAGCTAATTTTTTCAGAGAAATCAAATACTGTGCTAACACCCATCAAAAATTGATTCGATTAATCAGAAAATAAATGAATCGAAGTATAAC
>CANXYC011742912.1:0-10489 GCA_948193065.1 Aleurites moluccanus
CCTAAGAAAATTTTCCCAAATATACAAAATTAGGGTTTTCCTAAATCAATAATATTTAACATGATTTCTGAATATTTAACCATCTTAGAGTTTCTATTCTTAATTTCTAACATCAATTTAATTCATCTCTTAAAGAAAAATTTGCATTAAATTCGAATTTTCTGTTCATGTTATTATTCATGACAGTCCATTAATTATAATTCCTCCAACATTAATTATAATGTATAACCTTAAAATGCTTGCAATAAATTTCTTACACCCATAATTAATTATTCTAACTGCCAGATTTAATTAATCCTAAAAGAATATGGAATTTGAAGAAATTTATCTTATTTCTCCAACACTGAATTTCTTGAAATATCTTGCTTAAATCTGACGATTTCTACCTTGAAATATGCTAATCTAGAGTTCTAATGCATTAATTTGAGTATTAATGCCATAGACAAGAAATGAAATTGATCGAAGAAAAGTCCGAAGAATAACAGAGAAAGAATAAATAAAATCGTACAGAAAACGCTACTGGACACTAGGTTAAATAGGCCACTGCCCAAAATCCCGCTCGCTAGCTCACCTCGCAAATCCTGCCTCAGCAATGCTATCTCGCATAAGTCAGCTCGCCATTCCCACTTCGCATTTCCCAGCTCGCACTTCCCAGTTCGCTAAACTGATCTGGCAATGCCACTTCGCTAATCCAACTTGCATATGTCACCTCGCATATGCTGCCTCACCAAACTCTCCTCACGAACTCTTCCTCGCATGTGCCACCTCAACAATGCCTCTTCACCAACTCGCTTCGCCTATCTCCCTCTTCGCCCAATCCTGCTCACGAATTTCCACTTCGCATATTCCCTCTTCGCATAATGCCTCTTCGCATAATGCCACCTCCCCTTTCTTCTTCGCCAAATCCTCTTCACATATGCCTCTTCGCCAATTGCCACTTCTGCAATCTCACCTCGCCACTTCACCACTTCGCATTGCTGGCTCGCCAAAACACCACCTTGCATTTTGCTGGCTCACCAGATCCTACTAAGTTAAAACTCTTCCTCGGCAACTTATACGTAACCAGCTCGCAATTGAGCTACAAACATCTAAACTTCCTGATTCTTTTTGCCACTTAAAATAGACATATAAAGTCTCATTATATCCAAAATTTAAATTACAAAAATAACTATACAAACCCTGGTGACTCTCTAAATATCACCCAGACTTACTGCCCACAATCCATCCGAACAGGTCTGATAAAGTCCACTCTCCACTAAGATATACTTATCCAAAAATCCAAAAATTTTACAGCCAACAACATAACACATAAAGAAACATTTTTCATGTTTACACCTTTGGCTTAAACTGCCTCAGTCATTTCCAGTAAATTCAAACAGACTCAGATTTCCTGCAGACACATTAAACCAAACCAGTCCTGCTCAAGAAGACATAACTCCACATACACACAGAATTCTGCCAAGCCATTTTACATAATTATAAATGAGACATAAATCCACAATCTTTGTGTTTTACACTTTACCAAATTATTTCCATAAGATCATGCAACCAACCTCACAAAATCCTGCAATTGCAACCAGAAATTCTGGATTTCTCAAATATTCATATTTGAAATTAATTTAAATTCATCAATTACACAATAAATAAAAATACAACAAAATGGCAGATATTACAAATACCTCCCTACTGAATGGCTCCTTCGGAGTTGAAGGAATTGAAGGTGTAGTTACAAGAATTATTGGATAAGGGGTTTATTCGTCTAAGTAGTTCACCATGAAGGGCACCAGTATTATTTGTGGAAAAAAAAAAAAGATAGATCACTACAGATGTGTATCGACTATTGGCAATTAAATAAAGTGAGCATCAAGAATAAATATTTGTTACCTCGGATAGATTATCTATTTGATTAGCTGCAAGGTCTTTGTTATTTTTCTAAAATTGACCTTAGATCGGGGTATCATCAGTTGAGAATTTAGAAACAATATGTGCAAAAGACTGCATTTCAGACCCGATATGGTCATTATAAGTTTTTAGTGTTATCATTTGGTTTGACCAATGCCCCTACTGCATTTAAAGATTTGATGAATCGGGTGTTTAAGCCTTATTTGGCAAGTTTGTCATTGTGTTCATTGATGACATACTTGTTTATTCTAAAAGTAAAGAGAAGCACGAGGAACATTTGTGAATAGTGCTTTAGACACTACGGGAGAACAAATTATATGCCAAATTATTGGAGTGTGAATTTTGGCTCACGGAGGTATGTTTCCTTGGACATGTGGTGAGTAAGGATGGGATTAAGGTAGATCCAAAGAAAGTAAAAGCAGTAGCGAATTGGCCACGGCCTACTAATGTTATAGAGGTTTGAAGTTTTTTGGGTATGGCTGGATATTATAGAAGATTTGTTAAAAATTTCTCCAAAATAGCAGCTCCACTGACCAAATTGACGCAGAGACATGAGAAATTTGTATGGACAGACGAGTGTGAAAAGAGTTTTCAGAAACTGAAAAACTGTCTCACTTCTGCACCAGTGTTAGCATTACCATCTGGAATTAGAGATTTCTATGTGTATTATGATGCGTTAAGAATTGGTTTGGGATGTGTATTGATGCAGAATGGTTGAGTAATTGCATATGCTTCACAACAGTTGAAGAAACATGAGCATAATTATTTGACTCATGATTTGGAGATGGCAGCTATAGTATTTGCATTGAAGATATAGAGACATTATCTTTATGGGGAGAAATGTGATATATACACATATTATAAAAGTCTTAAGTATATTTTTCAATAGAAAGATCTGAATCTGTGACAACAAAGATGGTTGAATTATTGAAAGATTATGACTGTTAGATCCTGTATCACCTATGTAAAGCTAATATGGTAGCTGATGCATTGAGGAGAAAGTCAATGGGAAGCTTGTCTCATAGTGCTAGATCACGGCGACCGTAAATAAAGAAAATGAAAGAATTGTTAGACATGGAAGTTAGATTAGAGATGAGTACCCAGGATCGAAACCAGGTTTTGATAGCCCAATTTGTGATCAAACCACTGATTATTGAAGAAATTAAGGCAGCACAAGATTGAGATCCATATATGGTGAAGCTAAAAGAAGATGTGCAAGTAGAGAAAGCTCCTGATTTCACAATGGATAATGGTTTATTAAAATGTGGGCAAAGATTATGTGTACCGAATGTGGAAAGGCTAAGGGAGCGACTTATGAAGGAAATACATTTCGCACCTTATAATATCCATCCTGGAGTGACCAAAATGTATCATGATTTAAAGGCATGTTACTGGTGGCCAAATATGAAACGAGATGTAGCTAAATTTGTATCCACATGCCTAACATATCAGCAGGTAAGCATCATAAGCCATCAAGATTACTTTAGGAAATTGAGTTGCCTAAATGAAAATGGAATCAAGTAACAATGGATGTAGTAGGATTACCAAAGATCTAGCATGGTTATGATTCTATTAGAGTAATTGTAGATCGATTGACTAAATCTATCCATTTTCTTGAAGTCAAGACAACCTACTCGGCTGCCTAATATGCTCAATTATATGTTGATAAGATAGTCAGAGCGTACTATTCAAATATTAAAGGATATGCTATAGTTGTATGTTCTTGATTTTGGAGGTAACTATGATCGATATTTACCATTAATTGAATTTTTCAACAATAACAGCTATCATTCTTCCATTAGCATGGCACTATATGAGGCATTATATGGTAGAAAATGTATATCACCAAATTGTTGGGTTGAACCGGGAGAGAAATAGTTAGAAGGTCCGGAGCTGATTAAGGAAATGATGAAGAAAGTCCTTATTATTAAAGAAAAGATGAAGACGACTTTTAGCCGACAAAAGAGTTATGCAAATTCGAAGCATAAAGATGTTCGATTTGTTGTGGGTGACCATGTGTTTCTCAGAATCTTACTAATTAAGGGCGTGATGCGATTTGGCAAGAAAGAGAAGTTATCATCACGTTACACGGGGCTATTTGAGATTCTAGATAGAGTTGGCAATGTTTCCTATCAATTGGCACTTCCACCATAACTCAGTCATGTGGATCAAGTCTTTCACATATCTATGATTCATAAATATATTACGGATCCATCACATGTGCTACAATTGTAGGCAATCGAAGTAGATGAAGACCTAACTTATGAAGAAATAGCAATCAAATTAATGGATCGACAAGTTAGTCAACTATAAAATAAGACAATACCGATGGTTAAAGTTCTATAGAAGAATCATTCGATAGAATAGTGTACGTGGAAAAGCGAATATGATATACGAACTAGATATCCCCAGCTGTTTTACAAGTAAGGTATGTTCAGTTAAAATTCGAGAACGGATTTTTATTAAAGGGGGATAGAGTGTAACACCTTGAATTTTTTGATAATTATAAATAGGACCTTATAATTAGTATAGTTAATTTTATAGTCATTAATGAGACAATTAGATGCAAAATAATAATTTAGTATCTAAAATAGACAGTTAAAGGTAAAATAACAGTTTAGTACCTAAAATTTAAATTTTATACCTAAATTACATAATTAAACATAGAATTTCACTAAATTAATTATGAGACTTAAAATTTATATGACAAATAAATTATAGAAACTAGTGGTACCTAAAATGAGTTTTAGGATCAAAATATAAATATTAAAAATTTTAGGGTCAATTTGTAAATAATGAAAGTTTGGGGGCCAAATCATAAATATCAAACATTATCAAAATATCTTTATATTCTAGATAATTCTATTTTAGACCTAAAAATTTCCTCTTCTTCCTCCAAAGTGGCCGAACCTTTCTCCATTTCTTCCTTATCTACTTTTTTTCTCTTCCAACCAAAATCCATCCACAAATTTCAACCAAATTTATACATAATTAATCCTACGTCAATTTTAAAGCCTAAACACCTAAAAGCTATCAAAATTTCTATCAAAAATTATAAGAAAATCCAAATTCATCAAAGGAAGCTAAGTTGGAAAAATTGAAGAACTTGAGGTGACTAGCTTAAACTCACTTCTTTTCCATTAAATATGATTAGAATGATTGATATACATATATATAGTTATTTAAGTAAACAGAAGTATATATTATTCTATAGGTTGATTTGAGCTTGAGTTAGTATTTATGCTAATACCTAGAATTTGATATGGAAGTGTTTAATTCAAACTAAGCTTGGATTATGATTTTTCATAATAAATTAGTCTAAAATATATTAAATTTATATTGTAGAAACAAGAAATCAAAGAAAGAATGATGATGGAGGTGATGAAGGGCAAGTTAGAATAAATTAAATTTTGATGATCCTAAGGTGTTTTTAATTCAATTAAGTGTTGAGATAAGTTATAAATATATTATTATGCATGAATTTAATATTATATAAATTTTTGAAATCCTTCCCCTAAAACCCTGGTAATGGCCGAACCACATTAGCCATGTTTCCTTTGAATTTTTATTAAGTTGCCCTTGCTTTTGACTACCATATTCTTTTGTTTGTTGAATGAATTTGATACGTCATTGCCTACTTGAGAATGTGGTGTTGTTGAATGACAAATTGACTTATTTGACAATGCCCCAAAACCCTACTTTTTGTTTGTCAAAGTTATGCCTACAATGTGTTCGATGGAATGCATAAATGAAACTAATTTTCAATCCACCAAGTATTTAACCTTAAGCCCAATGTTATTTTTTATGTTAACCTCAACGATAATGAATTTTAGCTTGAACCAATGACATTGACATATTTGCATATAATAATTCTTACTTGAACATCATTATATTGTAAATAAATTACCTAGTAAAATCATTGTTATATTGAGATGACATGTCTTTATTTATATCATTGATGCCAAATGTGAACCTATATTTGCCATGGATCACCTTGTATTAATTATTCGATAATATGACAGAATTACCTTCTAATAGGGTAATGGGTAAAAACTATCAGCAATGTGCATATTGATTAATTTATTAACCCTAGCTAGGAATGGTTAAGTCCTAGCCATAAGTTTTGATCAACCTTATGTTATTCCATGAGTATAAGCTACTATAAATATAGCTAATGAGATTTATACGAGCACGAGACCCTATATCTAAATGCTCTATGGTCAATTAGACTAGTTAATAGTTATCGTATATAATATATAGATAAATAATGTAATTAATTAGTATATTATGAAATATATAGTTAAATGTTTAATGATAGTTTGAAATATGAAAAATATATGTTAGAGTTGAAATGAGAATGAATTATGAAAACTGGTGGTTGATGAGTTTATAAAAGGGGTTCTACAGGTATTGGTTGTGTAGACAGGTCTCATACTCTAGGATCATTATGTTATATTTTTGAGATGTGACACGTGGAGAGTGAACCATGGCATTTTGAGAAACATGTTATAGTTTTAGAAAAAAGTTACAAGGTGCAACCATCTTCAATTGAGATGTTTTATGCTACTTTATTGGCTCAAGCTTATAATTTACCCTTGACTTATATGACTGAATTGGTTACTTGAAATATGGGTAACAAATTGTGTGAATTTTTGTCCTTTAATAAAAAAGATGGACTGGGATGGGAAAAGTTTATCGGGTTAAAAGCTAGAGTTAATTTGAGGAAGCCTTTGATGGGTGGCCTAAACTTAGAATTGACAGGGATGATGTTATGTGGATTTGATTTAAATATAAAGGTCTCCCTACCTTTTGTTACAATTGTGGTCGACGCAGACACTCAATTAAACATTGTGAAGATTTTGGGGAGGTGGACACAGATCTCATTACTCATTTTAATTATAGGAAGGGTAAGAAAGCTTCTCTGCTAAAAAAATAATTTCTTTAGAACCAAGACATATCAAATAGTGTTGACTAATAAGAGATTAATTCTCAAGCCTACTTCTGACGAACTAAATATGTTCCAATTTTTTTTTATGAAAGAGCGTGCTCTTAGAAAACAAACTTCAACAATGGGTACATAATGAATTGAGTTGGACTCGGCCTCAATATGCATACAATGGAAAGAAGTCAACCTTGTTATACCAGGACTAGAAAGAATGGCAGTGGGTAATATTAATAAAGATAAGACGGTAAACAATAATGTTGGAAACACTATGGAACATGAGCTTTATAGGAAGGTGGATGGTGAAGTTTATGATGTTAGTAAGTTGGTGAGATGTATTAACTCTATCGTCTATGATGTTGAAGTCTTTTTTGAAATAGTTAAATCCCATACATTTTCTCCCTCTGCCACCACAAAAATAACCTAGTTCTCTAGAAAAACACAAACCCTAGCCTAAACACAATTTCAAAGAATACCCTTAACCTATGCCCTACTATGATTAATTTCTTAGTTGAAAACATAAACCAACCTATGGTAACCCCTAAACTAGTGGAGTTACCTTCAAACACTTTCGTAATAAACACATTGAAGGAAAATTTGACCAAACTCTTCTCGCCTAAAAGCCAACTTATACTTATTTTCTGAACCTCTAAATGGAATAGACTAGCCCAAGTAAAAAATACCTGTCACGACCCAAAAAATGGGTGTGACGGTCCTAGGATGTGGGTACAGTCAAAGACGACCAACACCCATAGAACCTCTGTAATATCAGAATACTATCCTGCAATAATCATATTCAACATTCACTTATATTTACAATCTCAAATCATAATATTATATCATTTTCCATTACTATAAATATCTACAGACCATATATTGATACAGACAATAAAGCATACTATATTAAAACCAAAATACATAAGTATCAGATATTTACATAACAAAAAATAAACAACAGTTCCTCGGAGAAGAGACTGAAACTGCACTACTGCTCATGACCTGAAAATGTTAGCCACAAATTGAGTGAGTATAAAATACTCAGTGAACTCACCATATACCAAATTACATGCAGAAAGGTGATAGGTTTAAGGACTATAAAATTTAATAATCAAGGATCAAGGTTATGCACATCAATGCTCACAAGGAATTACTTTAGGTGAATAAAAAGGAAACAATACCAATAAGATAGCAATCAATATAACTGGGTCCCAACAAGAATCAAATATGGATCCGTGTTATAAGAGGTCTGTAACTGTAGTCGAGATCCACTATGTATATAAGGTGGTCCAGATCTTATGGTTGAGACAAGTCCCTTCCTAGCTAGGGTCTTGGACAATTAGCCCTGTCTAGTAGGCCACTGTGCACAGAGCTGATGGTTTTCCCCCTACTACCCCCTTAGTATAGTAGTTCTGTGAAATTCACACACATAAGGTAAATAGTAGAGATCATCAATGAATCCATTTCCATGATTCGAATATCAATAAATTTATAGTATAAATCAATATCAGTCTATAATCAATAGTTATAACAAATTAACTGTTTATCAGTATGATAGCAATAATAGGTTTAACAGTGAACTCATTAACCAAGAATGGAATAAGATACAAAAAAGCTTAACAACTATCAATGTCACCAATGCCATTGGCTAGCCAATGTCACTGGCATGCCAAGGTAAGCAAGCCATATAAATATGAAAATTCTATTAGGAGTTTTATCGAGCATTTAGTGTGCATAAGTTTAGTTGCATTTCGGTAGCATTTGGGTGCAATATTACCAAAGTCCACGTTAACAATATTAAGCTCACAATATCAACAATCAAATAGGGTTATCAATTCCAACAATTAATAACATCAAATAAATCAAAATGGCTTGGAAAATGATAGGAAAATCAAAGCGAAAATTAGGGCAAAACTTCAAAAGCCCATTCGGCCAAACATCAACTCACAAGGTAAATTTCCAAAACTCATTCCAATGGTTTAGGCATGTAAATTGGCATATAGGAAGCTCACCTAATGCTCCAAATTTGCAAAAGTTCCACCAAAAACTCCAATCCACTATAATAGGCAAAAAGCACAATCTTCCTCCAAACAATTTTCTACAACAAAATAATCACATATCATCTAATGGATGCAATTAACTATATTCTAACTAAAATTAACATTAACTAACACTAATTCAAAATATGAAAATTGACATAAACTAATTACAGTTTCAAAAATGGAATTTTTTTACTAATTTGCTTAAATGATGCAATCTACTTCACTAACTATCTTAACTAACATCTAATTCTATTAATTAAACCATAAATTAAAAGAAAACAGCAACTTACTACTTTGATGAATAGTGATTGAATTTTCCTTCCAAAAAACACAAAAATTTTCTTGGTTTCTTGGTTGGATTTTGATGGAAAAAGACTAATTAGGTTGGACTTATAAATTTTTTATGGTTTTTCGTTGCAAAAAGAAGCAAAAATGGAGGGGCAAAACTCTAGGAGAATTCGGCCATGGAGGGAGGGAGAAAAGGAAAGGAGAAGATGAAGAAGAAAAAAAAACTATTTGGATTTTTATTTTGTATATTTTTGTGTATTTGCAAAAAATGGCTTAGTATTTTTGGTATTTAGGTTTTTACCCGATTTCTTTCCGTAATTTATTCTATTAAGATTCAACTTTAGATGTGGGAAGTGAAAAGGCTTATATTGAGCTACTCTATTTATTAAAAATGGTTATGGGTCAATTCTAGATCCCAGACAGTGGATTTTCAAAATTACCCATAAAATTACAACTTCACCACTCTTTAAAATTTCAACGTTCCTAAAGGTTTTTCAATTCTTTCTTTTTACCATAATTTCATATAAAATTAGCTAACTTAATCCCCTTAGGTCTAGATAAAAAATTTTAAAATTAATCGGACTGTTATTTCTTTGAGCGGTGTAATTAACACCTATATTTTCCGAAACAATGTCACAAAAGTGACCCGGTTGGAGCTCAAAAATTCTTGGGTGTTACAGTAATAAATTAAGTTTAAATTTGGTGATATGTGTTTTATTAGAGTTTTATATTGAGTTATAATGGAGAACTCTAATTAACTTTCCTATTTATAGGCTATGTCCTCTCTCTTTAGTGAACATAACATAAAACTATATTCTCCACCCATTAAAAATTTGTTGATATAAAGGAAAAGCATATCAAGTTATGTCACAGACTCTTGTGCGTGGTAGATTATTTTTTTTTAAATTCAATTTCAAGATTACATTAATGGAGGCCAACAAAATATAATGGAAGTCATTTAATTATAATAATTTAATTTTATATATGTGATTCATGAACTAAATTTTTTAACAGATTAAATTTTAAATATTGAATAAAATAAATGATATAATTTTCGACTGTTAAAAATTTAAACACATTATATTGAGTGTAAATTTTAAATTTTAAATTTTAATTTTTTAATTTAATTTAGCTTTTCAAAGCAAGTTAAAACTATTAAATATTGAATTGTACCATCAACACCACATATCATTTAAAATTTTATTGCACTTATTTTCTATATATTGACAGAATATTTCTTTAAAAATAAATTTATTTACTAAAACTATGAGATCCAAATTAATAAGCCGATGTTTTATATAATTGAGCCACAAATATA
>CANXYC011743069.1:0-10839 GCA_948193065.1 Aleurites moluccanus
ATCTATATTCAACTTTATAATGATAAATTGGCATCATACTTATTGTAATCATAAATGATCAGATGTGTATCTTTAAATTAGTAATGCATTTCATATTTATAGATCCACTGAGTATTTTTATACTCACCCCGCTATGTTGAACCATGTCAGGGAAAGGAGAGTGAGATGCGGTCATCCCCGGCTACTTTTGTAATTCCAGCCGCGGAGCAGATGTATATTCTTTTCCTAGAGTAGTATAGAACACTCCATGATATTAGTTATATATACATTTGAGTATGACTTGTGGACATGTAAATATATAATTGTATGTTATGATGTGATTGTATATTATGATATATGTATATGAATGTCTATATTGCAACAGGGGGGTGCAGCTGCTTTGTAAGCTCATATGGTATTGACATATATATGAATGATATTACAGGGAACCATTATATGATATGTGACGTATGAAATCATTATATGAGTTGATATGGATTGTGTATTATGAGTTGGCATAAGTATGAACTGATGTGAGTTGTGCATTGGAGGTTGACTTGGGAATTTGATATTGACTTTAGAAGTGTTTTGTTATGTTTTTTTCTATTTAGGTAATGTTAATATTACAGAGGAGACTTTGTCCGATTTTCTGTAAAACTCAAGTGTTTAAAAAAATATATGTCATAAAAATGATTAAGTGAAATAATAGTATGTAACTTGGGTTTTTCGTGGTACTGGTTGTGTAATTGTTCCCATGCCCTAGGACCGTCACATCCCTATAGAGTGGGATGTGACACATCTCACTATAGTTTTTACTACTCTACTCCTGCAAAGGAGTTTGATTTGAAACTTTGAAATTTTTACTAGCATGTTTACTAGCCTGTTGTTTTGGAATCAGTAAAGATTCACTAGCACTTTCAGAAGCCTCTTGGTTAGAACTCTAGATTCCTTGGCACTTTCACTGGCCTTTTGGTTTGAAGCCATTAAAGGATCACCGGCACTTCCGCCAGCCTTTTTTGAGCCATCATGGCTACTCTCATGTGAAGTAGTTGGGCATTACGACCTTCCCATAGCGGCCATTTCACCTTCATCCTTCTGATGAAATTCTTCTCTGAATCTTTTTACCTGTTCAAGAGTAAGGCTAAGTTTTTTGGCTGCTTTTTCGTAAAAATCTTCAGGGACTCGCTCTTTTGGCGCCAGAGGATTTTTCTCTTTATTCTTTTGATTCAAAGATTTCTCCTTTGGCTTTTCGTTAGCCTTTTTTGGACTAACCAGTTCTTTCGAACTCCCTGGCTTCTTATTAGGACACTCTGTAGAGATATGTCCTTGAGATTTACATATTCAGCACATAACATCTTTTGATGCTACAACTTTTCTTTTCGTTCTTGACGAACTATAGCCATCGCTCTTGGAGTTTTTACTCCCTTTCTCGACTTTCTTTGTGCACTATTTTTTAGTGTGACTCTTTTTTTTACATATCCAACATAGCTTATTTTTTGCAGCAGGGCCCATCTGCAAAATTAGATAATTCACGAGAAAGAGAATCGGCTATTACATTTTTATCAAAAGGAATATATTCAATATTAAACCTGTAATAGCTAAACCATTCTTGCAATCTTAAAAGTCTAGTTTGTCTAGCCTCTTTAAGATTCAGTTTCATAAATCCTTTTACATAGGTTGAATATGTTCTAATTACGAACCTTTTAGGAGTTAGGAAGATGTAAAAGGCTTTTATATAATTTTTAACTACTAAGACTTCCTTTTCATGGATTAGATAATTAATTTCGGATCCTTTAAATGTTTTAGACCAATACTTACAGATTTTTTCTGGTTTTCTATCTTTGATTTTTAATACTACTCCCCATGATTTTTTTGAAGCATCCGCCTCTAGGACTAACTCATTTGCATCTGACGGTAAATTAAGACAATGCAAACTTTTTATTTTATCTTTTACCTGGATGACAGCCTGAGTGTCCTCATCATCCCAAACCCAAGGAACTTTATTAGATGTTTTCTTTGATATTCTTCCTAGGTCTTTGAAAATATTTTTTACGAACTTTCTAGCATAGTTAACAAGTCCGCAGAATTTTTGTACTTGCTTCCTATCTTCTAGTTCGTCAGGAAAGTTAATAAGTTTTTCAGAAATGTGAATTTTTCCTTTTTTAATTTCCATTCCTAAAAAATTTATATTTTCCTTAAACCATTATATCTTTCTTTCAGATAAAATCATACCTTCATATTTGAAGATATCAGTCACTTGTTCAAGGTGACTCATGTGTTCTTTTTCATTATTACTAAAAACTAACACATCGTCTATATAGACCACACAAAATGTTTTCAATGCTTTAAAGGCATTGTCCATTTTGTATTGAAACACGCATGGAGCATTTTTCAAGCCGAATGACATTACCAACCATTCATACATCCCTTGAGGTGCATTGAAGGCTGTAAGGGTTACATACTCTTCTTCCACTTTACCTGTCAATAACCACTTTTTAGATCAAATTTAGAAAAGATAAAAGGTTGTTTAAGACTTACCCTATCTATGACATCTCCTGCTATAGGGATCTTATAACTATCATCCTTTGTTGCTTTATTTACCTGATGATAGTCTATAACCATTCGTGTTTTTTCCCACACTTGCTCTGCATGGTTTATTACCATAAAGGTTGGACCAGAATGTGGGCTATTACTATCCCTAATCAAACCTTCTTCGAGTAATTCATGAATCTGTTTGTCAAATTCCTCTATCATCTCATTGGTATATATTATATTTCTGGTTTTGATGATAATGATGGGATCTTTCAGTTCTAATTTAGTAGTTATGTCATTTAGCAATCACAACTTTAGCGGGTCTTCATTAAAATTATCAGCTAATTTTGTAAGAAATTTTTCCCACTTAATTCCTTTCAGCTGGGGTTGTGTAATAGGTTTTTCTATCACACCTTGTGAATTAAAACACAATTCTTCGTACCAAGAGATATCCTTTGACTCTTGATCAAATAAACAATCTAGTCAAGTTTCACCACATTGGGCTTGCATTCTGAATGTTTGTTCACATGGCATAGATTCACACAACTCTGATATATTAACTAGATAAAAATCAAATTTTAATTTATTTTTAAGATTTGTCAGAGATGTAATTTTTACACCTCCAATTGAGATGTAATTATCATCCTGCACAAAAGGTCTATTTTCTTTTTGTACCTTTAGGAAAACATTTCCTAAAATGATATCTGCGTCTAGATCAGGGAATACTAGGACCTTATCAATAGTCAACTTTTGTGCACTTATGGTAATAGCAACTTGTTTTGCAAATTGTGTTACCAAGTTCACTTCTCCATCTACCATATGTAGTATCATAAGCTGGGTCAATAGTTTCCACCATTCATCAGAGAGTGCATTGGGTCTAACAATAGTTATTATTGCACCTGTGTCAACTAATGCATCCAAAGAGTAATCATAATAATTAGAAAATTTAAATATTAAAGAGATGTATATACTCAAACCTGATTCTTCTGTACTAAATATCTTTGATGATGCCATGGTATTAGGACATACCATTGTCCAAACTTCCTCAAAAGGAATTGACCATTGCTGAGAAATTTTTTGTATTTTTTTTACAACCTCAGGGACTAGTGTTAGTTGTTTAACCATCTGTGCATTTTTCCTAATTTCTTCATCTTCATATATAGGTAAGCTTATAGTCCTATATCCTACAATGGCTCTACCATCGGAAGATGATTATGTATCTTCCTCCTAGACTAGTGTCTTAGGAACTTCTTCTCTAGTTGCTGATGAAGTGGAATTGCTTCTAGGTAATCTAGGGACATGATATGATCTCCTAGGAGGATCAAAAATCCTAAGATTTCTCATAGGCTCATCTAGGTTTAAGGTGATATTTCTACCCTTTTGTGTGATTTGAAAGGAACCTATTGACCTTGATGTCTCTGCTGGTTATTGGAGAACCCAACTCCTAAACTAGGATTAATTTATTTTCTATGGAACTGCCTATATTTTTCTGAACCTTCATCGAATAACTCTATGATTTTAGAGATATTCCTCACTCTAGGATTGGTTGTATTAATCAGTTTAAAAATTATCCTAGTATGATATGCTAAATATTTAGCCTGGGAATTCATTCTATTCATATTCATGGATTTAATCCTTAATGATAAGGAATTATCCAAACACTTATCATTTACTGACATCATATAGTTAGGATAAGCCTGGAACAAAACTGGACCATGTGCAAGGTTAGTCTAGACCCCTGATATTAACTGGTCTTGGAACAAGTTTCATCTTTTGTCTAATACAGCTGCTATCACAGGACTATCGGCTGGCAAATTAAACAAAGGTATAAGTCTTACTTGGACAAGACCAATGTGGATATATTGGTATGCCCCCTTTGACTTAGTTACTAATTTACTTATTTTTGGTAAATTGATCAAAGGTACGTTCAATATTTCTAGTTCTGTACTAAAAATTTAAGCCGTAGATTCTTACTGGGAGACATCTACTATGTACCTAAAACTGAATTTTGATTTGTTGTAAATAGTATTGATGTCTACCTTTGAAAGTTTCCATTCTATACAACTTTTGGACGGATCATCATACTGGAAAGATTCTTCCTGCACTAGAGAAGTTTCTAAGGGGATCATCTCTTCATCTTTGGGCCTTTCTTTCATATTCATCATGAATAGCTGGGTTGTCCAAAGATTAAATTCATCTATATCAGTTTCATATTCAAAAACTACTTCATAAACAGAATCTATTTCAGAATCTATGTCAGAATATTCACCTTCTTCTATTGGTTCATAAACAACATTCTCATCTTCGAAGAAAATTCTTCTAAGATTTTCTTTTCGCTTGCTTTTTTGTGGACAAACATTTGTTTTGTGATCTTTTGAATCACAAATCTAATAACAAGGACAACTACTAAGAGGTTTCCCTTGGTAGCACTTAGGGGCTCTACTATATTTTTTCTTAAAGGTTTCTGTTTTGTCTTTATCCCTAAGGTTGGTTCTCCTTCTAATAAACCTGGAAGGTTTATTAAACCTCTTTTTGTTGCTTCTATCATTTTTTGATATTCTTCTTTGCCTATATCCGTTAAACCTTTTCTTTTTGGTATCACAAAAAGAACATCCTGCTTCAGATTATTTTCCTATTCCTTTCTCATTCGTTGTAGTACAACCTTACCTACCAGGAACATATTCAATCTGAGAGCAACAACTCTTGTTCAAATAAGGAAGATATTTTACATCTTGTCTTACTTGAAGTTCAGTACATACCTTTCTCAAGGCATACCTAACTACCTGTATCTTACCTGCTAATCCATCCACACCTTTTCTACATTTAGGAGGAGTTGATAGGCATTTTTTGCTACCTCTGGCCATGGTTTTGGGAGTTTAGCAAAAAATAATGTTGACATGTAATTTTGTGCATTAAGATCAAGATTATAATAATACTTTTGGAATTCATATGCATAGTTGTCAAAATAATACATGTCACGGATCTATAGTTTCATCAATGCCATTAAAGATTGTTCTCTTTCTAATGATTCAGTTGAAATTGAGAAACCACAAAATTCTCTTTTCAGGACATCAACGATAATAGCTAGAACCTCATCTACAAGCACTACTTTTCTAATTTCATCTCTAATAGAGGTTTGAACTACTAGCTAATCCCAAAATTTTTGAGCCTTGCCTACTATGGTGGCTTTGCAAAGTTTGTAGGTGGCCTCAATTGAGTAGCTACCTACTCTAGTTGTAAACCTGATTATGGTAATCCACTCATCTATTCTCTCAGACACCTGCTTTTCACAATCTAGATTAAGAAAAGTTATCGGGTGATAACTGGCCTTAATAGATTATCCCTAAGTTGAAATTCTGGTTTTGTCCTATGGAAATAATTAGGTTTGTATTTTGCCCTCTTTGTAGAAATAAACTCATTAAATATTCTATCATCTAAATGGAAAAAAGTTTCTTCTACCAGACCTAGAGATTTTCTAAATATGTTAGGGTCAGCAATATAAGGAACTATTTTGTCTTTCCTTAATTGCAAAATTTCTTTTTCAAAAAGTGGCTTTGAAGATCTGATAGATTTTTTCAAAACTCTTTCTCGCTCAATTTTATCGAGCCTTTCATTCACCAATTTTCCTATTTCTTTTGCTAAGGCATTTTTTTGTTCTGGTGAATCGCCTATGTTTGCTTTTATATGCAACTGCTTAAGGAGAAAGCTCATTTCATTATGAATATCTTGAAATGAAGTCAATCCGGAAGGATTTGAGCTAACACATTATTCTCTGTCTTCCTTCCCCAATTTATCTAGAATTACTAGCATTGGGTGTATTAGCAATTCTCTCTCGTCTTTCTAAAAATGTTACCCAACTATCTAAACCTGGAGAATTTCTCAAAGAGGAAGAAAAAAGTCAATCTTCCTGAAGTGCAATATTTTCCAAATTAAATAATCATTTTTAAGATTATCACTCCAGCTAGAAGTTCTAGAATTTACTAAAAGAGTTTCTTGATCTATAATGGCTAATTGACTAAATACATGATACTGTCCTTCTAGAAATTTGATTATATAAGATACACCATAATATTCATGGGCAATACTATTTTCTAAAGGAACATTTTTATAAATAAAATCAATTCTAATTATCTCATCCCTATATTTAATTTTTTTACAAACTCAAGAATATTTCCAATGAATCAAGGGGTGTTCCCTTCTTTCTGTAATCGAAAAGTGTTTTATTCCGTTGTATACTCTTTCAGAAACTAATGAATTCCCTTTAAAAATTTCTTCGATAAACTAACAAATTAAAAAATTTGGATTTAAATGAAAAAAAATTTTAAAAATCAGAGACTAAAATATAATTTTATATTTTAAAAATTAAAATTAAGAAATTTTATTATTACAAATTAAAGTTTAAGAACCATAAAGTGATTGAACTAAAGTGGAAGGATAATGGCTGAATAAACCCCTCTATAATTCTAGAAAAGAAGCTGCATAATTAGAAAATTCAAGAAATATATATTTTACAGAAACTAGTTTAAAATTACAAGTTGTGTTTCTTAGCATACAAAAATCTTACCCTGTCGAATTATATCAATTTATCTTAAATCAGAATGTAACTCTTACTCATGGAGCTCCTTTTTTTTTCCTCTGTATTTCACATCATAACAATTAAAAATAATTACATAGGAGATTTAGTGAATTTATTAAAAATAACTATTAGTCAAGGTTTTGAAATCTGAATTCAACTAATTGATTCAATCGAAATAATCGAGAATTGATTGACTAATCAGACCAATCCACCCTAAATATCATCCACAAAAAATTGAGATCAAACCAGATAAGGTATCCGACGCGGTGATCCGGATCAATTTTTCTAAATTTAACAATCAAGAAGGTATTTTTTGGGCGTTTTAAACAACGATGTTTTGCATGTTGTTGACTAAAATGACACATTTTGAACGCATTTGACTCTCACTATGGAGAGTGTCAGACTTGCTTGGACTGACCTTCCTCTTATTCTTTGTTCAGGCCCAAGGTGCTCCAACTTCTTCACTCATTTTGAGCCACTTAACATATATATATATATATATATATATATATATATATATATATATATATATCATTATTTCTTTTTTACTTTGTCTTTTCGATATGAGATTCATTACTTTGTGCTTCTCTAAAAAGAGAGGCTTAGATGAGAGAAGGGGGATTAATAAAGAAAGTATCAACTCCAAGCAATGATGTGCACGTGGGTTTCATATATATTTTTTTTTTTTTTCAGTTTTAGATTGTATAATATAAAAACATGTGCTTCTAAATGCATAATGAATTTGAGTACATAATTTAATTCTTCTATATATAAAAAAAAAATTATAAGTATAAATATAAATAATCAAATATATTAAATTATAAATAAAAATATTAAAATTAATTAAAATTTATAAAAATCCATATCATTATAATATGTAATATTAATTATAATACTAATAAAAATATATTTCTAATTAAATTCAATTAACAGTCAAAAATTAACTAAATTAACTAAACCAAAATATTTTTATTTAACTAATTAAATTTAACTTATTTATTAAAAATAATTTAGTTATTTAATTACTTAATTAGATTTATTATTAGAAATTTTTTTTATAATAATAAATGTTTAATTATATAATTACTTTATTATTTAATTTTAATTATATATACATTATATTTATTTTGAGTATATATAATAAATATCAAATTATATAGTAAAATTTATATTTTTATATTATATAATATTAATTTAATTATTTTTTATTTTATTTTGATTCAATCGATTCGATTCCAGTCGAATTTCTGATTTTTTAATTTTTTATTTTTATCGATTTTTTTATCAAAATGAGTTTGAAAATATTGGATCGAAATGAATTTGAAAATATTAGTATTAGTAAAAAAATAAATAAAATACAATGAGAAATGGAAAAAATGATTTTAAAATATAAAAACAATTAAAAATGAAAAAAGAGATATTTCATCATTTTTATTTGTCTTGCTGAATATATTTATTATTCTACTTAAACATTGATAATTCAACTCTAATAATTAGTATGATTTTCCCAGTGGGTATTATTTAGTTTCAAAATTAAAACCTTTGATAAAGGTTTAATTTTAAAATTAAATAATATAAAATATCTTAATTATTGATAAATTATGAGATTTTTATTGAATCAAAATCAAAAAATAGCAGTTATATTTAGAACTATTCAAGATTCTATTAGATCTTATTTAAATCGATTTAAATATTGAATTTTAGTTTAAATTCATCGGATAAATCAGGTTAATTTGAATATTGAGTCGAATTTAATCAATTCAAATCAGTCAAATTTTTCAAATAAAACACTATTATTTAACGAGATTTTCCTCTAATTGATTTGATTTTTCAAGTTGGGTCAAATCCAATCTCACTAAGTATCAATCTTTATTTTTAAAATTGGATTGAATAAGAAAAAAACTAGACTTGACCCTATTTATGTGTTGTTCTAGTTATATATATATATATATATATATATATATATATATATATGAGAATTTTAGAATCATGAAAATATATGATATAAAAAGTTAGTACTGGATAAATTTTATATAATCTTTGAAAATATAGATAATAAACGGATATATCTGTTTTTATATTAACTATTAATTTTATCATTATCAAATATTTGCATTTAAATATCATGCTTTTAAAACATTATTTTTATTAAACATTAATTAAAGTATTACCTTTTCTGACATTTCTCATTATTCCATTTTTTTTTTGTTTGATAAAGTTAGTTTAGGAATTTAATATATAATAAACTTCAATTTACCACATATTTTTATAATAAAAAAATTAAACATTATGAAATTATTTTAGAAAATAAAATTTTCAGAAATAAATTTTTTTAAACTTAATAATTTTTTTTAAGTTTCCAACATTTATAATATAGTGTCAAAGAAGAAAAATGATTTATGCACATATTTTTATTATATTATAATTTAGATTTATATTTCAATTTTATTTTGTGGTAATTTTCAATTACCTTTTGCACGTATTGGATTTTAAACTTTGCCCCATTTAGTTGTTTTTTTTTTTTTTTTTTTTGTCCAGCTTTTAATTATATCAACCTAATTTTTATTATAAATTTACAAATGTCAATTTAATTTAATTAAAAATTATCCTGATCCAATTATTACTTGAGCGAGAGTGTTAAGATATAAAAACTCATATTAATTAAATACAAGATATTTGTTGAGATATCCCACATTGTTAAATTATCAAAATAAATATCATCTATATATAAATAGAGAATCTTATCATAATAGCTTGATCCAAACTTTTGTAATTAAGGTGATCAAATAAAAAATATTACTAAATAACCTACACTCTCTTTTAATTACCTAATTAATCCTTATTACCAAATAAAACTAAGTATAAATTTATACATGGTATCAGAGCGAGTTTCTTTCCTGAAAAATTAAGAATATATAATTATTAATAGCTTGGTATCCCATCAAACTAACTAGTCAAATTAAAAATTGAAACCACATGATCAGTGGAATGGTATTCCACCAAATTAACTATACAAAATCAAAACCAAATGACCAGTGGGCTAGTAACCTATCAAATTACCAAAATTAACTTGAATTGTCAAGTGGCAATCGGAATTAGGCCAGTTACTACTTGAGGGAGAGTGTTGAGATATCTCATATTGCTAAATTACCAAAATAAATATCATTATACATACAAATAGGAACCTTATCATAATAGCTTGATTCAAGCTTTTATGGTTAATGTGATCAAACAAAAAATATTACTAAATAACCTACACTATTTTCAAATTATCTAATTATTCCTCATTACCAAATAAAGTTAAGAATAAATTTTTACAATGTTGAATATATATATATATATAATTGAACTCTTCAATTTCAATAAGCTAGTTTTCAAGATTGATACTCTAAAAAATATATAAGCTCTCAATATTAATAACACTCTTAATTTTTAAGATTTTACAAAAAAAAAATGACAACTTAAGAAAAGAATTCATTGAGATGTTAATTAATGATTTTATAAGATATTGAATTAACAACGTTTTATTTTATTTTATTTATTAGGGTAAAAGCCAAACCAATAAAATCAATCAAATCAAATTAAATTTGATAAAATCGATCATTTTATAACTGTTTAGTTTTATTTCAGTTTGAAAAATAAAATAAATTGAAAATTCTATTTGATTTGTGATTTAAATTTTTTTTATCTTAATTTTAAATCGAATCGAACCAATATATATATATATATATATATATATATATATATATATA
>CANXYC011743299.1:0-10095 GCA_948193065.1 Aleurites moluccanus
ATTCAAACTTCAAAAATTAAATTAATTAAAATATATTTACATTTAAATCAAAATAATCAACTTTAATATTTCAAACTTTAAATTAAATATATACAAATAAAATGGATATTAATAATTTCAACTAACTTAAAATAATATCAAAATATTTTTAAAAAATAGAACTAACCATAAATATATAAAATATTTTCTTATGACTTAAATAATTAGACATAATTAAATCATCCTACTAAATTTAACTTACACATGCAATTATATAACACAATTATAATATTTCTCAAGTATTCTAAAAATACAGGATCTTACAAGTTTACTGTAGAGTATAATAAGACAGTACTTACTAGGAATGGAAACTTTGTGGTGAAGGGTTATGTTGATCATAGATTGTTTTACTTGAATGTACTTGATTCTATTTATAATAATAATATTGATCATCTTCTGCTTACTTGATTGATTGTGATGATTTATTTATTGTTAGATTAGGACATGTTAATTACTCTTATATCAATCGTATGAATAATTTGAGAATTTTAAAAGATGTAAAAATTATAAATCCTGAAAAATATGAAATTTGTGTAGAAGCAAAAGCTACCAAGAAACCTTGAAAGATAGTTCAACATAGAGAATCTGAATTACTTAGTTTAATACAGTCTGACTTAGCTAACATGTCTCAAAACGTATCAAGAGCAGGTAAAATGTATTTTGTAACCTTTATAGATGATTATTATAGGTATACACAAATATATTTGCTTAGAAGTAAAGATGAAACAGAAGAGAAATTCTTAATCTATAACGCAGAAGTAGAAAACAAATTTGAGAAAAAAATTAAAAGACTTAGATCTGATATGAGAGGTGAATATGAGTATGCTAGTCTTAGTAAATATTGTGATGATTAAGGAATAATTCTGTAACACCCCGAATTTTTCAGTATTCACAAATACGACCCTATAATTAATTTTATAGTCCTTAATTAGACAGTTAGAGGTAAAATAACAGTTTAGTACTTGAATTTTAAATTTTATACCTAAAATACTTAATTTAATATAAAATTTCACCAAATTAATTTTGAGACCTAAAATTTATATGATAAATAAATTATGAAAATTAGTAGTATCTAAAATGAATTTTGGGGCTAAAGTGTAAATATTAAAACTGTTGGGGCTAAATAATAAATATCAAAAATTCACAAAATATCCAAATATTCTAGAGAATTCTATTTTTGGCTAAAAAATTTCCTTCTTCTCCCCTCCATTTTTTCTTCTTTCTTCTAAAATTCCTCCATCCAAACCTCATCCAACCTAAACTCAATTAATTTTATCCCTTAAAATAAGTCTAAACACCAAATAACTATAAGAATTATCACTAAAAACCTAAAGAAAAATCAAAACTTTCAAAAGTAGTAAAGTTGGGAAATTAAAAACCTTTGAGGTAAATGATCTAAACTTATTTTTTTCCATTAAATATGATTAGTATGATATGATTAGATAATTATTTAAGTACATAGAACTATATATTAGGCTATAGGTTGATTTGAGCTTGAATTAGTGTTTATGCCAAAATCTAGAATTTGATATGAAAGTGTTTAACTCAAACTCAGTTTAGATTATGATTTTTCATATTACAGTTAGTCTAAAATATGTTAAATTTATATTGTAAAAATAAGAAATCAAAAGAATAATAATGATGATGGTGATGAAGGACAAGTTTCCATTAGGTCAAATTTTAAAGTTTTAAGGAGTTTTTGCTTCAAATAACAAATAAGGTGAGTTATAAATATAATATTATGCTCATTTGAATCCTTGGTTGAATTTAAAAATCTCTCCCCTAAATTACCCTACTATGGTCTAATGGCCTTTGGTGCCACCCCTGAAATTTTTTGTTTATTTTTCAATGTAATTTTCCAATCATTATCCTTGATTCTTGCTTGATTTGAGTTGTTTAATATAATCCTTATGATGTGACCTTGATATATATTAATTGGATTAACTTGCATATGCCACCAAATCTTAACCAAATGAACCAAGTATTATGCCTATAATGTGTTTGATGAAATGCCTCAAAGAAACTAATTTCCAATCCACCAAATGTTTAACCTAATGTTCCTTACCATTTGACATTTAGACTTCAATAGAACCTAAACCTAGCTTAACCATGTGCAATTGACTCAAATTTATATTGAAAATTTACTTTTGAAATTCCTTACTTTAATGTTGTTAAAATTTTATTGAAACCAAAGATGACCATTGAAATATTGATTGATTTGATTTTAATTTTCCATATGCCATTATGTAATACCCGTTAATAAATATTTTATTTATTATTTAATTTCTAATTATTGAGATGATTGTGGATAGATTAATGTTTGGAGAAATTCTGAATTTTTTAATACAGGAAAGATTTTGGTGAGTCAGTTTTGTGGTTTTGAAAGAGTAAATCATAAGAGTTGCAAATTTTTATACTATCTATAAAATCTGTAAAACTATTTTGGAAAATTCTGTGTGTGTAAGGAGATATTCTCCTCAACCAGAATCTATCTAGCTCCCTTTTCCTGCAGTAAGTTTGATATGTGGAAATTTGAGTTTGTTTATTATTCTTTTATGTATGGTAGTGGCTGTTTGAGTTAAAAGTGTAAACAGGAAAAATGTTCTTTCATGTGCTATATTAATGGCTGTGAAAACTCAATGAGATTGGATAATTGTAGTTCAAGAGATAGCTAATTTAATCATACTTGCTTGGACAATTTTTGGAGAGTAAAGTCTGGGTGAATTTAGAAATTCACCATAAATTTTGTAGATCTCTTTTTGATTTCAGTTTTGGTTATGATGGACTCCTGAGTGTGTATTTTAAGTGATAAAAAGAATCAGGACATTTGGACTTCTTTATCTCGCTCGCGATCCATTTTAGTGCGAGGTGGCAAGATGGCTGGCGAGGCAGGATTCCAGCTCGCCAAAATGGACATGGGGCCTATGCGAAGTGGAAATAGGCGAGGCGAGTTGGCGAACAGGCATTGCCGAGGTGGCATATGCGAAGTGGAAATAGGCGAGGCGAGTTGGCGAAGAGGCATTACCAAGGTGGCCTATGCGAAGTGAAAATAGGCGAGGCGAGTTTGGTGAAGTGGGAAGCTGAGAGGCAGTAGCCTATTTTAAAGGAGAAGCAGTAGCTAATTTCACGATATCTTCTTCTTCTCTTTTTTTCGTTCGTTCTCATTTCTTCTCCTATATTTCTCAAATCTGTCCCGATTGCTTTTAATGCATTAATAATCGAAATTAATGCATTGAATCATTAAATTAGCGCATTTAAGGTTGTGATCGTCATTCTCAAGTCAGATTCTTCAGGAATTCAGTTTTGGAAAAATAAGGTAATTTTCTTCAAAAAAAATTATTTTTCTTTAGATTAAGAATTTTTGATAGTTAGAATAGATTTATATGAGTACATAGACTCTATTATAAGTATTTAAGACTATTAATTTTGATTAATATTCAAGATATCAGAATTTATGGAATTTGATGAATAGTGAAATGAATAGTAAGCAGATTCTTAAACTTCAGATTTTCTTAAGGGATTAATTAAATTGATGATAGGAAACACTGCTGGAGACTGTATGATGATTAAAATTATAGAGAATCATATTATGTATTGTTGATTGAGGAAACCCTAATTTTGAACATTTGGGGAAATGTCATAGGAAAAAGAGGATTCAAGAAATTAAAGGAAATTTATTGACTGTACAAGTAATTGAGGGAAATACAAGGATAAATTGATTAAGGTAAGTATGAACATTGCATATGCCTATTGCTTATTTGAAATGATTTGTCCAAACTTTCTTAATGTTCACAAATATAATTCATATGTTATATGACATTGTACTAATTGACTTATTAAATGAAATTCCCATGTTATTCTCAAACAAATGATAACTTATTCCATGTGATTACCATATATATATTGTGAATGACTTGGTCATTTTTCTTTGGAACAAGCTAATGTGAAACTCATTTGTTAACTTGACTGAATTTATAATACATGTTGATGGTCTTGTGACCAATATGTTTTCTTGTGAGTTTGCAATCATATGACCCTATGGATAGAACGCCCTTCCCAATAAGAGTAAATTCATTGGTCCATTGTGCACTTTGGGAACCTAGCTGATAGGGTTTTTATCAGTGTTTCACCTAGAGGGGACCATGAGCTCTAGGCGTATGCCTGGCCAAGCATGCGTTTGCGATAAGGTAGCAAGGACTACCGATGCACTCTGTTGTGATAGGTAGCAAGGCTACTGATGCACTCTGCAGTTCTATCATGTGATTTGATAGTGCCATTTGATTGTGAGCACTTCTGTTCTTATAAGCATAACCATATGATGTTTTCTTACCCATATTTCATTGGATTGACCTTTCTTTGGATTGATCTTTATATTCCATATTCATATCTTACTGAGTTAAAGGCTCACTCCTCTTCTGTGAATTTCAAGTGTTAGTGTAGCTCGAGAGGGAGCTAATATAGAAGACCGAGCTTTTTGATTTATTCCTCCAAGAAGCCATCCTTGTGATTATTTTGATATATATTCATTGAATTGTATTATGGTATTGTATGTATGAGGAGTATACTCTAGAGCTCCATAGTTAGATATTGAGGAGGGTATTATTTTGATGTCTGAACTGTTACATTTTGGGCTGCCCTTGTTCCTTAGTGATATAGGATGTATCTTTTAATCAATAAGGAACAAGAGGAAATTATATGATAATGAATATAAATGAATGAAGTATGATTACATAAATCATAGAAATAAATATTTGTAATGATGACTATTTTTGATATGAATATGTATTATGTATGAGATGCAGGATATGAGTGTTCTACGGGTTTATGGTATCCTTAAGCCTACCCTTGCCCTAGGACCATCGCACCACTGGAGTTGGGGTGTGACAGAGGTGGTATCAAAGCTATAGGTTTATAATCCTTAAGATAGAAGATAGATAGATGTGCATGAGCCCTAGCATAAGTGTTGATTAAGATGACTACGGAGCATAGGATTCATGTCACGTCAATGGTGTGTATTCCTTTGGTATAGACCTACACTAATCTTGTGTTTTTAGTCTAAGTTTGTTTTGTTTCTCTTTTCAGTATCGAGATGCCTCCACATCGTGGTAGAGGACAAGTTTAAGGTTGTCCTAGGCGAGAATTGCTTTCTGAAGAAGGTTTTGTGGGTGGGAATGGAGGAAATGAGGTTCCTCTTATACCACCAGTAGATGTGACTAACATGGCTCAGCAATTGGAACAGTTGAAAAGGAATTATACAATGATAGATGAATTCATTACTCAGCAAAGACAACAGCAAGTACCTCTGGTACAAGCTCCAGAGATCCCTGTTCCTCCAGCAGTTCCACCACCCATTGTACGTCAAGAGGAAGAGGTATCATTTGAGCGATTTCTTAAGCTTAAGCCCTCAGAGTATAGAGGTGAAGTGGATCCTATAGATTTTCTAAAAGAAATTGAAGAGAAAGTACATATTCTGTAGATTCTCGATAGAAGAGCTATAGAATTTGTGGGGTATTTGATGAAAGCTAAGGCTAAGGATTGGTTCAAGAGTGCTTCGGGGAAATGAAGATTTTTCTTAGGAGAGAGCGATTCAAGGAACTAGTGATGAATGAATTTCTTCCAGAGAGTGTGAAGGAAGCCAAATCAATATAATTTGAGAGATTGGTTCAGACCCCTGGTATGAGTGTTTCAGAGTATGCCAGGAAGTTTAGTTAGTTAAGCAAATTTGCTCCTGCATTGGTGCCTACAGAAGCGGCACAGATTCAGAGGTTTCACATAGGATTGGTGGCTCCACTATTTAAACTCCTAGCTGCTCTTGAGTTTGATTCTTACTCTAAGCTGGTGGATAAAGCTAGGATAATTGAGAATTAAGAAATGGAAGCTCAATCCGAAAAGGTTGAGAAGAAGAAATTTAAAGCAGGTAGTTCTTCTAAACAAGAAAGCGGGATGAAAAATATAGGAGTGGCTTATCAGTCAGCTTCTAGGAATGGGTATAGAGGACCTTCAGAGAGACTGCAGCAGAGTCAAACTACTCTAGGACCCACTTCTCAGATGAGCCATGGTTCAGCTAGCTTTGCACCTTCCAGGACTCCTAAACCTTTATGTTCTACATGTGGTAAATTTCATAATGGCCTTTGTCATTATGCATTAGGAGCATGCTTTAGGTGTGGACAACAAGGTCACTTGCTCAAGAATTATCCACAGCCACTCTTTAGAGGTAGACCTCAAGCTTCTCAGGCTACAGTTCAGATGAGTACAGAGAGGAGTATTAGTCAGCAGCCAAGTGCAGGCAGAGGTATTTTGGGCAGGACTGTTGAGGCTGGTAGAGGGTCAGGACAACATGTGACTCAGGCTTCAGGATCAAGTCCCATGGGTAGAGGTAGAGGCAGAGTTTTTGTTTTAGCACAGCATGAGACCCAGGCATCTAACACAGTTGTTGCAGGTATTCTCCCAATCCAAGCTTTAAATGCTAGAGTGCTATTTGATTCAAGAGCTACGCATTCCTTTGTGTCATCATGTTTTCTAAGAAATTTCATGTGCCTTGTGAATTGCTTGAAAATATGTTGGTTGTTTCTACTCCTCTAGAGGAAGATATTGAAGTTCAGAACTTTTATCCATCATGTGGGGTTAGCATAGGTGGCAAGAACTTGGATGTAGATTTGATTGAATTGCTTGTATTGGAATTTGATGTAATTTTGGGCATGGACTGGTTATCTAAGCATTATGCTACTATAGATTGCAATGGGAAAAAGCTAGTCTTCAAGCCACCTTCGGGTGAGGAGCTTGAGTTTCAAGGGGAGCGGAGTGAAGTACCATACAATGTGATATCTGCCATTAGGGCAAGAAGGTTATTAAGAAAAGGTTGCCGAGGGTATTTGGCTTATGTCTGGGATACTCGTAAGGAAGTAAGAGACAAGGAGCAAATCCCAATAGTTAATGAGTTTCTGGATGTATTTCCTAAAGAATTACCAGGGTTGCCACCGAATAGAGAGATAGAGTTCGGTATCGAATTGCTACCTGGCACGAGTCCGATTTCTATTCCTCCCTACCATATGGCACTAGTTGAGTTGAAAGAATTGAAAATCCAGTTGCAAGATTTGCTTGATAAGGGACTCATTAGACCTAGTAGTTCACCATGGGGAGCACTTGTACTATTTATGAAGAAGAAGGATGGTTTTATGAGATTGCGTATCGACTACAGGCAGCTTAACAAGGTTACCATTAAGAACAAGTATCCTTTACCCAGAATAGATGATTTATTTGATCAGTTGCAGGGTGCAAGTCATTTATTCATGATAGATTTGAGGTCGGGTTATCATCAGTTGAAAATTCGGAATGAGGATATATTGAAGACAGCTTTCCGGATCAGATATGGACACTATGAGTTCTTAGTGTTGCCCTTTGGATTGACTAATGCACCAGCTACATTCATGGATTTAATGAATAGGGTGTTCAGACCATTTCTGGACAAGTTTGTCATTGTATTCATCGATGACATCCTTGTATATTCTAAGAGCAAGAAAGAGCATGAAGAATATCTTCGGATTGTATTGCAAACCTTGAGGAAGTATGAGTTGTTTGCCAAGTTCTCCAAGTGTGAGTTTTGGCTGGATAGTGTTTGTTTCTTTGGACATGTGGTGAGTAAGGAAGGACTTAAAGTTGACCCGAAGAAGGTGGATACAATCCTTAATTGGCCTAGACCCACAAACGTTTCAGAAGTTAGAAGTTTATTGGGTTTGGCAAGGTATTATAGGAGATTTGTGCAAGATTTCTCCAAGATTGCAACACCTTTGACCAGACTTACTCAGAAGCAAGTGAAATTCCAATGGGCAGATGCTTGTGAAGGAAGTTTCCACAAATTAAAGACTTATCTCACCAAGGCACCTGTCTTAGTTCTGTCGTCTGGCGAAGAAGGGTTTGTGGTGTATTGTGATGCATCGAGAGTAGGGCTTGGTTGTGTGCTTATAGTAAGGTGATAGCCTATGCTTTGAGACAGTTGAGAAAGCATGAGGTGAATTACCCTACACATGATTTGGAGATGGTTGCAGTAGTATTTGCATTAAAGATCTGGAGACACTACCTGTATGGAGAGAAGTGTGAAATCTTCACAGATCATAAGAGTTTGAAATATATATTTCAGCAGAAAGATCTTAACCTAAGGCAAAGAAGGTGGGTTGAATTATTTAAGGATTATGACTGTGAAATATTATACCATCCAGGAAAAGCAAATGTAGTGGCAGATGCATTGAGTAGGAAGTCTTTGGGAAGCGTATTCCATATCCAAATAAGTAGAAGATCTCTGGTGAGAGAAGTGCAAAGATTGTATGAGTTGGGAATTAGTTTGAATCTATCAAATTCAGGAGTGCTTTTAGCCCATTTCCAAGTCAAACCGATTCTTATTGATCAGATAAGAGAAGCACAAGATAAGGACCCTCAATTGGTAAGGCTAAAGAATGATGTGGGGACAAATAGAGTTTTAGGGTTTACCATAGTCGATGGTGTGTTGAGACTGGGCAATAGATTATGTGTTCTAGCTGTGGAAGGATTGAAGGATGTAATTCTCGAGGAAGCTCACCATTCTAACTATAATGTGCATCCAGGTGCAACAAAGATGTACCATGATATCAAGAGTTCTTACTGGTAGGATAGAATGAAAAGAGATGTCGCAGAATATATAGCTAAATGTCTAACTTGTCAGCAAGTCAAATTCGAACATCAACAACCTTCTGGATTACTTCAAGAATTGTTATTGCTAGAATGAAAATGGGAGAGAGTGACTATGGATTTTGTAGTTGGATTGCCAAGGACTTCAAAAGGCCATAATTCAATATGGGTTATTGTTGATAAATTAACCAAGTCAGCTCATTTCTTGCCAGTCAAGACGACCTATAAGGCTTCGCAATATGCGCAGCTTTATGTCGATGAGATTGTCAAGCTGTATGGAATTCCAGTTTCGATCATCTCGGATAGAGGTACTCAGTTCACCTCGAGATTTTGGCGGGAATTGCAAGAATGCTTGGGTACACAGCTTGATTTCAACACAGCATTTTATCTGCAAACAGATGGGCAGTGAGAGAGGATCATCCAAACTCTAGAAGACATGCTGAGGATGTGCACTCTAGATTTTGGAGGAAATTAGGATAAGCACTTGCCATTGATAGAGTTTGCCTACAATAACAGCTATCATTCCACGATTCAGATGCCTCCTTATGAAGCATTATATGGTAGAAAATGCAGATCTCCCTTGTGTTGGGATAAGGTTGGAGGAAAGTATATCGAAGGACCAGAACTGATAAAATATACATCAAAAAAGATTTTGCTGATCCGGGAGAGATTGAAGACAGCTTTCAGCCGTCAAAAGAGTTATGCTGATCCAAAGAGAAAACACCTTCAGTTTTCCATTGGAGATCTAGTATTTTTAAGATCTCCCCAATAAAAGGATTTCTAAGGTTTGGCAAGAAAGGCAAGCTATCTTCACGATTTATTGGACCCTTTGAAATTCTGAGCAAGGTTGGAGAGGTTTCATACAGGTTGGTTTTACCACCTAATATGGATAGTGTGCACCCAGTATTCCATGTATCGATGCTTCGGAAGTATATCTCCGACCCTTCTCATGTGCTGCAAGTTCCAGCAGTGGACCTTCAACCAGACTTGACATATAAAGAGGTTCTAATTGCCATTGTGGACCGAATGATCAAGAGGCTGAGAAATAAAAATATATCAATGGTTAAGGTTCTATGGAGGAATCAAGCAATGGAAGAGTATACTTGGGAGAGTGAGCAGTCTATGCGAGCCAAGTATCCCCATTTATTTCATGTTTAAGGTAAGTTCTTTAAATTCGAGGATGAATTTATTTAAGGGGGGAAGAATGTAATACCCGTTAATAAATATTTTATTTATTATTTAATTTTTGATTATTGAGTGTTGCGACTTTGCGGTACTGCAAGTATACAGGTCGCGTGGCAAGTAATAATGATGAGTAAGTATCGTTCCCACGAGGAAGGGGATATCAACGAATCACTCCTAATTATTGCTATTATTTGGAAAATAATAAGGTTG
>CANXYC011743497.1:0-14169 GCA_948193065.1 Aleurites moluccanus
TTTTATATCCTTTAAATTTTCTTTTTTGTATCACAAGACATTCTGCTTCAAATTTCTTTCCTATCCCCCTTTCATTTATTGTAGTACACCCGTACCTACCAGGAACATATTCAATCTGAGAGCAACAACTTTTGTTCAAATAAGAAAGACGTTTTGCATCTTGTCTTACTTGAAGTTCAGTACACGCCTTTTTCAAGGCATACCTAACTACCTGTATTTTACCTCCTAATTCATCAACCACTTTTTCTTCCTTTAGGAGGAGTTGATAGGCATTTTTTGTTACCTCTGGCCATAGTTCTGGGAGCTTAGCAAAAAACAATGTTGACATGTAATTTTGAGCATTAAGATCAAGATTATAATAATATTTCTGAAATTCATATGCATAGTTATCAAAATAACACATGTCACATATCTGTAGTTTCATCAATACCATTAAGGACTGTTCTCTTTTTAATGACTCAGTTGATATTGAGAAACCATAAAACTCTCTTTTCAGGGCATCTACGATGATAGTTAGAATCTCATCTATTAGAACTATTTTCCTAATTTCATCTCTAATAGGGGTTTGAACTACTAGCTGATCCCAAAATTTTTGAGTATTGCTAACCATGGTGGCTTTGCAAAGTTCGTAGGTGGCTTTAGTTGAGTAACTACCTGCTCTAGTTGTAAACCTGATCATGGTAATCCACTCATCTGTTCTTTCAGAAACATGCTTTTCACAATCTAAATTTAGAAAAGCTGCTGGGGTGATTACGGGCCTTAATGGATTATCCCTAGGTTGAAATTCTGGTTTCGTTCTATGGGGATAATTTGGTTTATATTCTGCCATTTTCGTAGCAAGAAACTTATTAAATGTTCTATCATCTAAATGCAAAGGAGTTTCTTCTACCAGACCTAAAGATTTTCTAAGGTTTTCAGCTGCTTTGTTACTCTCCTAATTAGCAGCTCTGATGTCAGGGTCAGTAATATAAGGAACTATTTTGTCTTTCCTTAATTGCAATTTTTTTTTTTCAGAAAGAGGTTTTCCAACGCTCTTTCTCGCTCGATTGCATCAAGCCTATCATTCACTAGTTTCCCTACTTCTTTTGCTAAAACATTTCTCTATTCTGGTGAATCGCCTGTATTTCCTTTTGCATGCAATTGCTTAAGGAGAAGGCTCACTTTATTATGAATATTTTGGAATGAAGTCAATCCTGAGGGATTAGAGCTGACACTTTCTTCCTTATCTAATTTTTTCATTTTTTATCTAGAACTACTGGGTGTATTTTCAATTTTTTCTCTATTTTCTAAAAATGTTACTCAATTTTCTAGACCTGGAGAATTTTCCCAGAGAGCAAGAAAAAAGTCGATTTTTCTGAAGTGCAATCTTTTTCAAATTAAATAATTTTTTTTAGATTATCACTCCAATTTGAAGTTCTAGAGGTTACCAGAGGAGTATCTTGATCTAAAATGGCTAATTGATTAAAAACCGAATACTGTTCTTCTAGAAATTCAATTATGTCAGCTATACCACAATATTCATGGGCAATTTTATTTTTTAAGGGGGAATTTCTATAAATAGAATCAATTCTAATTAATTCGTCCCTATGCTTAATTCTTCCACGAACCTAAAAATATTCCCACTGTATCAGTGGATGCTCTTTTCTTTCTGTAATCGAAAAGTGTTTTATACTATTATACACTATTTCAGGGATTAAGGAATTCCCTTCAAAAATTTCATCCATAAACTAGCAAATTAAATTAATTTTGGACCTCTATGAATAATATTTTGAAAATCAGGGACCAAAATGTAATTAAATGTTAAAATCAGAGACTTTTATGTTTTGAAAATTAAAGTTCAGGAACTTTATCGTTATAAAATAAAGTTAAATTCTGGAAAGAGACTTTTATGTTTTGAAAATTAAAGTTCAGGGACTTTATCTATAAAATAAAGTTAAAAGATCATAAAGTGCGTTAGTCTAAAGTCGAGGGACGATGACTGAAACTAATCCATTATGACAATGTTACAAAATGATGTAGAAGGTCCTTTTGGTTCTTTCGGGCATATTGCTCAACATAATATTAAAAATTGTTACAATGGGCTAATTAAATTATTCTAATCTTACCCTAAAAATGTCATCATTTGTGGGATCATGGTTCTAATGCTGCACATTCTGCATTTGTTTGTCTTATTATTGTAATTTCGGTCAGTTAAATCTTTGGCCTTACAAGATTTTCTTTTTTCCCTAAAGACATCCAAATCTTAAGAATGTGAATGAGCTAATTTACAAGAAAGGTTATGGAAAGCTAAATGGGCAGAGAGTTCCTCTGATAGATAACAACATTATTGAACAGGTATCGAATATAATCCTGCTAATCTTTTGACCCCTAAAGTTTTGTAATGTTTGCAAGTTTTAACATTTCTGGCATTGTTTTTTGGCTTGGCAGGCATTAGGAAAGTATGGCATCCTATGTTTAGGAGATATCATACATGAAATTGCTAACGTGGGTCCACATTTTAAGGAGATTACTGAATTTTTGGGGCCATTTGCACTCAACAAACCAAAGGAAGGATTGCAGGGGAAGAAAGCACTGTACAAGGATGGAGGAGACTCCGGAAATCGTGAGGATGAAATAAATGATTTAATTGAGAAGATTAATTAACATTGATAAAATAGGTCTCATTTAGTGCCCTTCCCCCAACATTACCTAAGGTATGTAATATCACAGTCAAGGTTACTGCAAGTTGAATTTTGTACCCCCCTATCAATATAATTATTGTATTTTTGGTTTAGTTTGATTTCTTTGCTGTTTATTAAATTTAGGATAATATCATCTAGCTCCACTGCTTAAACCCTAAGGATATGTTTGGATAGTGAAATTGAAAATTTCAATTTCGATTTTGATTTCAATTCTTTAGATGTGTTGAAATTATAATTTTAACATTTGTACCACATAAAAAATTTGAATTTGAATTTAAAAATTGGTGTTGGTGGTGGTAGGGCACCATCTCGAGTTGTAGTGATGGTAATGGCGATAATGGTGGATTATTGTCACTGCAATGTTGGTGGTTGGTACCGATGGTGATGGTGATGGCGATGGTGATAATGGTGGACCACTGCAACTGTCAATGATAGTGGCGGTGAAGATAGCATTGGTGATGAAGATGGTGATGGTGGTGATGAAGCTGGTGGTGGTGGTGAAGATGGTGGTGGTGGTGAAATTATAATTCTTAAAAGAAGTAAAATTGTGAATTTTTTTTTTTAGTTATATTACTGTTATATGAAATTGTGAGTAGAATTTTAATTTTAATTTTAAATTTAATTTTAATTTTAATTTTAGATATACCACCAAACGGTGAAATTGAAATTAGATCTTTCAATTTCAATTTCAGATTGTTCAAACATATTCTAAATATTTTTCTAATTATTATATATATTTTTCTAATTATTATATATGTATTCCATGATAATCCTGCTAAAAACCTCTTATAATGCTAATTTATGGTGTGTATTTATTATTATTTTTATCATTATAGTTGTACTAATACTGCCAATGTTATAGAAAACAAGTTTAAGAATTAGATACAATAAATAAATAAAAAAATTGTAAACAAACATATGTTGGGGAAAATAACAATTATATTTTGATCTATTTTTGAAATTTTGTCTCGAATTCTTTTTTATTTTTCAAAAAATTTTTAATTGTTTTTGATAAATCATGGTTTGGAATGCATATAGCCTTTTTATTGTTGCCTAAACTCTAAAGTTACTGTACACTGGATTTTCTTTATCATTCCATTACTTGCAAACAGCAGATGAATGCCCAAATGCTCAAAAACATGCTAAGAGTCCCTCTCAAGAAGAAGCCTAGATAGATAGATAAATTAAGGCTGATAGAGATCCCACAGAATTTTTATTGTTTTCCTCTTTTACCATTTTATATCTATCAACTATTAATTCTAAATATGATGTGATGATATTTCAATAATTTTTTCATTCTAGTATGCATAGTTATTGCTTTTTATGGATGTTTCTTTTCATAATTTCTTGCCAACAATATGAGTAGGAATTGGCCTTGTGATATATACTAAAAACTTTCTCCTAGTCTCTAAAATTTAAGTCTTCCCCAGTCATTCTACATCACAATCTATGAGTAATCCATTTACAGGATAAGTCTTTCCCAGTCATTCTACATCCGCACTAATAGCAATAACTGTCCGAATTAGTGACAATAGTCAGATATCAGATAATTTAACAAAAAAAAAAAAAAATAGTGATAATTGTTCAACGAGTTACATGATCACTCATGAACAATTAACGTTATAAGTGGTTATGACAAGAGTAAAATATTAAAAAAAAATATAAATTCTTATTATTTATGTCAAAATAAAAACAAATTGTTATTTATGAATTGAGTGAGTATATATTTTATGCCATTTTATTTAACAAATTATTTTATACAATTGCGCTTGTCAAATCCTCTAAATCCTATCAATTACGGATTAATTTGGGTGTTTGAAATCTTTTTCCTTTAAGTAGAGATTATAGGTTCGCGCCCTACATATAGAGTTATTAGTGATTGGAAGAATTTTACCCTTTCATGGGTCAATCCAACTAAAGTCTGAATTAATCGGCCCATAAACTATTGAATACCAAACGGTTTCTACTATATATATATATATATATATATATATATATATATATCTTAAGAATTAAAATAAATCAAAGTTAAATTAAAATCTAAAAGCTTATATATATATATATACCTTAAGAATTAAAATAAATCAAAGTTAAATTAAAATCTAAAAGCTTATAATAAGTTGGAACTCACAATAGAAAATAGTTTAATCTATTGAATAAAAAATCTAAATTTTTAATTTTATAAATTTTAATAAATTTCATGAATTTTAAAATTTTTAATCTAAATATAACATAAATTATTTTGTACATAAATTGAAATTTGAGCATATTTATGTGTATTAATGATGAATTTAAAGACAATGAGTAAAATTTACCAACAAAATCCTTGGTTTCTAAAATTCCATTTAAAAAATATACTTATAATTGTTAATTTAAATAGGTAAGATATAAAAGTTAATTCATGGAAAAAAAATTTCAAGATTAATTTAATGTACTTTTACTTTAATTGCAATATAAATCTCTATCTTTATTAATACGGAGCATTCTATAGTTAAAATTTGTCTACGATTTATATTTTTTATAAGTTAATTATATTAAATAATAAATATATTATGTATTTAAACTAATATTAAAACATATATTTATTACCATATTGCATTAAAATATATTATATATTTAAATTGGTAAGTCAAAATCATACTATATTATTTGTATATGAATATGTTGGAGTTAACATTTTAATTTTTTTTTCACATGAACTAATTAATAAGTTTAAGACTTCTATATATGAAATTTCGAATCTAATTAAAAAATTTAAGCTAATGAATGGTTAAAATCAGACATTATATTAAATCTTGATAATATTTATTATATTTCTGATACCATTTATTAAGTTTTATATGATTTTTTTTAAAATCTGTCACTCTTTTTTTGATATGTGTTAGCTTTTAGTTAGTACATATATTTACTTCTATTAATATACATCTATAAATGTGACATAATATGAAAAAATATAAAAAAATTGAGACGTAAAATTATAATGATATTATGCGAGAAATCTCAAATTCAACTAAAAAAATTTAAACTAATGAATGATAAGATTTAAATAATATATTAAGTTTTAATACTATTTCTTATAATTTTATGTTCAACCTTTTACTTCTAACACTATAGCTATGCGGATTCAATATGGTATTTCTTTCCTCTATCTCAAATATTTCTTAAGTACTCTCATTGGGTTTTTTTTTAATGATTTTAATATTTGCAAAATTATTAATAATGCTTTTGGTCAAATACTTATCAATAAACTCTTATTTTCCATTCATTACAATATTTTTAAATAAGTTTCTAGATAGTTTCTAGGAGCTTTCTTATGGATGGCAGTGTCTAGTTGATGATAGCAATCACCACATCAATTGTCAACAATAATGAAATGTCAAAAAAGAAAAGAAAGTTCACAACTAATGAGTCTTGCCAATAATTATTTTATTTTATTTTTTCATCAGTTGTTTACAGTTATTGGGTGAATAAATAGATGTTAGTTGGTACTAATTTATTAATTATTGTAATACTCTTAGAAACCTTCATCTTATATGTATAAATTGATTCTCAGTTTATAATTTAAAAGTATTGAAATGATTGAAAATAATTTTAAAAACACAGTTAGAAATTAAATGTAAAACTTTTCCAGCAATCATCGGTGTCGAAAATATTACCGGAAAAATAGCTGTCCAGCAAATATAAGAATTTCTGACATAGACTTGGGAGATGAAATAAGTTAATTTTATGTGAAATCATGATGAAAAGAAAGAGTTAAAAAATATTTTGGAACACTGAAAATAAGAGTAATGACAAAATTGTAAATAACAGCAACTTTAGGGGTAATTTTGGAAATTCACTGTCTGAGATTCAGAAATGATCCAGAATTATTTTTAAATGATAAAACAATTTAAAATAAGGTATTTCACTCTCCACACTTGATACTGAATCTAAACAGAATAGACAAAATAAATTACAGAAACTTTTGGGGTCAAAAATACAAATAAGAAAAATTTTAGGCCAAAAGTGCAATCAAACAAAGTTGTGAGGTCCACTATTTCTAGAAATAGAGCTAGGTGGCCGGCCATAATGGTGAAGGAGATGATTTTTGTGATAGAAAATGATTAATTGATTTATTAATTAATTAAATAGGTGACAACTTACCAAAAATCTAGAACTTTCTATTATTTGTATCTTTAATTTTTTTGTTGGCTTTTGAAAAAATGATAAGTATATGTTGGCTGTCATTTTTGGAGAGGAGGACCGAACCATTGAGGGGATAAAAACTATAGAAAATGTTTTCCTAATCTTTCCAAAGAATTCAACTAAAAATAGCTAGAGAAGTGAAGAAGGAAGAAGAGTGATGAAGAAAGATGGAAGCAAACTTATATTCAAGCAATTTGATGGATAAAAGAAAGGATGAAATCCAAGTATTTAATTCAAGGTAAAACCTCCTAACTTAGTTATTTGATTGTATTTAAAAGTTCTAAGGTTTGATTTGATAAATAATTGAGGTAATTAAGTTAAAAATGTAAAAAATGAGTTAGGGTTTATACAGTTTCTAGAATCTGTTTGATGACAGTAATTTGTGCCTAATATTCTGAAATTTTAAAGACTGAATTTGAGTATGGTTAAAACATAAAAGTTGTAGATAAATATATTAATTAGATTTCTGTAAAAAGAATTTGGAAAATTCAAAGTGAGGAAAGAGTTATTAGGTGAAAACTGTGACTGACTTAGAATTAGATTTTCTAGAAAATACTACTGTGTTTTATTTATACAGACTGATAGAGACAGAATTAGAAGATGTTCAACATAAAAAGTATTCATTTATGTCTTATATATAAGTCTGTAAAAGAATTTTGCAATTAAAATTGTGGTTTATGAGATATTAAGCCATAAGTGTAGACTATCCGGAATGACTGTTTAACAAAACATAAGTTACAAAGTTCTATTAATATAAGAACCTTAAATTCTTAATTAGAGAAAGTGTTAAACATAAAATATGTTCATTTATATGTTATATAAATTACTGTAAAATATATTTATAATTGGATGAGCAAGGAATTAATTATAGGTATGGAAACAGGGCATGTCTGGTTAGAGATTTTATGACAATAATTTAAATTTAGAAATTCACTAATAATTGTACAGTGATCCAAAAATTCTGAAATTTGGATATGTTATAATTTTTATGTCTATTTTCAATAGGAAAATGAATTACAGTAATTGGTTAAGTATTGATTGAGTTATTAGTAAAAGAACAGTATCTGCCAGAATAAGATTTGTAGGCAAAATGCAGGCAGCAGGACTGATTGTGGCAATAAGTTTAAATTAACACCATAAATTGTGTAGTAATGAATTTAATGTGAAATTTGGATATGTTAGAACTTTATGTTAAGTTTAATTAGGAATAATAATTGAAGCAATTGGATAAGTGTAGAGAGAGATATGGGTAATGAAGTATAGGCTGCCAATAAAGGTTCTTATAGGCAAAACCTAAAACTTGGAAATTTGAGTAATTTTCTTTAATATAAGTATAAGTAATGTAATTTTATGTTAACTAGTATCTAAATGAAAATTAATTGGACATGTAGAGGTGAGAATGAATAAGAGACATGATGAGTACCAAAAGAGATAAGGCAAAGAATCAAGGATAAAGAAAAAGGGAAATGTTCAAGTTATAAGCTAAGGTGAGTAATGTATACATCATTATGCATACCCGTGTTTTGATTTGTTGACCCAATGAACATGTTTCCTTCTTGGTTAAATGCCTCATTGCTATTGTTGATCATTCTTAAATATTGAAATCATTCATATCCATTGATTGTTATTGATATTGAAATGTCTATTGTTCTTGATTGATTATGTACCCGAATTTCTCCTAAAAGTATGCACACTAAATGTTTAACCATATACTATGATATTTATTATTAACTGCTACCCTTGTATCAAGAAAAGAAACCGATACATGATTCATGAAATGTATTGACATTGATTGACAATTAAACCCATGTGTACCGATCTAAAGCTATTGTCCCATAATGTTCCTAATGAATATTTGATATTGTTATTGATTTCCATTGACCTATTTTACATGTGGATTTAACAGAGCTACCGCTCCGACAGGATAATGGGTAAATACTGTCGGTAATGTGCACATTGATTACTGATGCCCTAGCTGGGAAGGGTTATGGTCATGGCCATAAGACCTGAGAAGTCTTATGCTTATTGATACTGATATTACTGGAGACTGTATGTTCACATATAGTCCATATTGATACTACTGGAGACTGTATATTTACATATAGTCCATACTGATACTACTAGAGACTGTATGTTTACATATAGTCCATACCCTTTATCTGTCTTATCTACATGATACGAATATTGTTTATCTGTTCATTGATTCCAAACTTATACCTTATTGCTTACCACTGATGGTCATTCTATCATCGATTTAATTGTTATCTGTTTCAAACTTTCAAAGATATTTGGTGTGCAAATAATTAACCTTGACATGTAAATTAAATATACAGATATTCATTCATTATATTCATTGTTATTAAACTTCCATTGGTATACTATGTTATCATATATCCATATCACATGTGTAATGATGTATGCATGCTCACTGAGTATTTTTATACTCACCCTATTATGGTTTATAATTTTTATAGGAATAAAATAGAGAAGGCTAATTCCAAGTCAGTTTCTTTTCCGACTTGGAATGTCAAGTACATCAAGGTAGAATTTTATTCTCTAAAGGTCGTGAGTGTCAACTTTTAGAACTCCATGGTACTGTGTATAATTAGATGATTAAGTATTATAGTGATGTATGAACATTGAAATAATTGATAATTCAGTGGCATTAAAAAAATATAACTTGTAATGTTTAATAATTGATAATGACAATGATAGTGAAGTGATAGAAACAGTGATACTGAAAAATGTTAAAATGAAATTCATATATTTTAAAAGAGATTTAGAAGTACTATGTATGTTTGTGAAACTGTGAAGTTGAGGGTATAAGGATGATAAATTATTGGGAGTGCAAAAATAATTTTAGTACAGACTGTGAAATTTTTGAGAGACCCGGTTTTGGGTCGGAAATAGCATTAAAATTACAAAGAAAACTCTGATAAATTTTCTGTAAAATTTATAAGTAATAAATGGGATTTAAACATTTATGAATGAGTTAATATTGATTGAATGATTAACAAATGGATTGTTCATGAGTTCTACGGATTTCCGATGACCTTAAGTCTACCCGTGTCCTAGGACCGTCGCCATCCAAAAGTAGGTCGTGGCAACTATTATATATTCTTAATTAATCAAAGAGTCAAATTAGTTTTAATTGTAATTTAAGAATTTAATTGATTATATGGGGGATTAATTTGTGTTTTGACTGTCATTAAACTCACCATCAAGTTTAAATATGGTCATTTGTTTTAGCAAAATTATTTAATCAACTTTTTGCTTTATCAATATCAAATTAAATAAGTCTTACGTATGGTGTCTGCTACCGTTACTTGATAAAAACTCAAGTAAAAGTTTACTTTATTTTGGAATAGGAAAATTTAATTTGGAAATAGAAAAAAGGGAGCAAGTTATCTAAGCATCCAGTTACCCTTTATTTATCAGTGTTGTTCCTCTTCTTCTATATTTATTTTCTTTTTTTATTTTATTCCTTCTCCTCATTTGATTCATAATTTTTTGCTCTCTTTCCCTCCTCACCCTCACGGTAGCAGCTCCCCTCTCCTCTCCTCATCCTCATGGCAGCAACTCTCCTCTCATCTCCTCACCCTCATGGCGGCAGCTCTCCTCTCCTCACCCTCACTGCAGTAGCTCTCATCTCTTCTCTCCTTACCCTCACGCCTCACGTACACAGCAGCTCTCCTCTCCTCACCCTCACGCACATAGCTCTTTTACAAGGCTCATCTTGCTCTATTGAGGTTTGCAATTTTATGATTTCTCCGATTTCAATTTAGGATTTTTTATTATGATTTTAAATTTGATTGTTTAAGTTGTGTATCTTTAATTTTAGGAAGGTGATACTCTAATCTCCTTAATTTTCTTCTAATTTCAGCTTATTCTAATTCCAGCAGGTATTTTATTGCCCATATATTTTTTTCCTGCTTAATTGGTATCCCAATTTCCCAAACTCTCTTTGGATCTCAATTATAAAGTGGGTTGATAATTTTTTTTTTTTTTTAACATTGAAAGGAAGTCATACCAAATGATGGACTGTGAAAAGGTATAAATTTAAAGATAAACAACCAACCATTATTGCACATGTGTACATTGCCACTTCTAGTGTTGTGATATATACTGCTGATATGTACCATCAGACTCATCACCATTCAACACTATATATAGATATAAGTGAACCCACCATTAATGAAGGATTGACTAATATTACGTGGTTGCTTCATTTAATATACAGTCTTGCTAGCAATATACGAATAGTAAAGCATTTTATGAATATAATGTGATCCTATTCTAGACTTATTGGATAATTATTTTTTTAATCATTTTAGTATGGGACCGAAGTTGGTTAAACATTTTCTTGTTTGTTTGAAATGTCTGACTTGTTCTGCTTGATACATTGTGTCCTTAACTTTGGTGAATCCAACTCATAGGTCAATTAATCTTGGTAGGGGTTAAATGAAAGAGGTATAACTTTGTGGACCAAGGACAATAAGCCATAAAATGAAGTTAATGGAGAGTCAGTAAAACCAGTTGAAGTCATACCACTGCGGATTAATTTTGTATGTACATGAACACTGTTCGTTCCTCTATGAGCATTGATTCACTTGAAATTATGCTATAAAATCAAGTTGGGTTTGAATTCTTTAACCCCTATGTTACTATTGCTAATTTCATTTTGACCCCAATATAATTATATTAAATATTAATTTAGCTTGAAAACTACAAGTAATCACAACATCAGACTTGTAAAGTTCTACTGGACTAATATTTTTGAGCGACTTTGCATGAGACTACTGTAACACCCTAGACTGTAGTATAGTAGATAGTAAGAAAATAGTGAATCATAGTGATAAAATAATATTAATTAAAGAATAAATAGGGTAAAAAATAGCTATTGAGGAAGTATAAAAGACAGTATGGATATAACGGATAATGGTAACATATATAATATTAATTTAAGTATGAATAGGCTCAATTGATTATTGAAATCTGTAGAGAATGATAAAGTGTAATATTCAAGAATTTTTGAGACTCAACGGGCAATTTTTGAGATATTGTCCCGGAAAATATCAGTGTTAATTACACTGCCGGAAAAATAGCAGTCCGACTAATTTAAGAATTTTTAACCTAGACTTGGGGGATTAAATAAGTTAATTTATATAAAATTATGGTGAAAAGAAAGAGTTGAAAAATATTTTGGAATACTGAAAATAAGAGTAATGACAAAATTATAATTTATAGCAACTTTGGGGGCAATTTTGGAAGTCTACTATCTGGGATCAAAAAATGACTCAACTATTTTTAAATGATAGAACAACTTAAAATAAGGTATTTCACTCCCCACACTTGAGGTTGAATCTAAACAGAATAGATAAAATAAATTACAGAAAGTTTTAGAGTCAAAATACAAATAAGAAAAATTTTAGATCAAAGTATAATTATTCAAAGTTGGGGGACCCACCCATTTATACCAAAATTCTAGAATATTTAAGGCAGTGGCCGGCCATCATTAGGGGCATAGAGATTTTTGTTATGATTTTTCTACCATTCCATCTAAAGTGTATAAGTGGATCATATCTAGATTTTTTCATGTTGCCTTTAAAATTGGTTATAGTATATAAATTAATAAGTTAGACAAATTTGAGAAAGCTTGGCCGAATTAAACACTGACAAGACTTCCAAAATATTTTCTTAACCCTTCCATAGAAACCATGAAGTAGATAAGGAAAATTTATGTAAGGAAGAAGAAGAATGGAAGAAATAGATGAGGATGGAGATGGATATCAACACTGTTTTAGGGGAAACAAGAGAAGATGAAATTCAGGTATTTAATTCAAGGTAAAGTCTCCTAAACTTCAGTTTTTAGTTTAATTTAAGAGTTATATGGTTTGATTTGGCAAATAATTGAGGTAATTAAGCTAAAAGTGTTAGAGAATGAGCTAGGATTTATATGGTTTCTGAAATATGATTTGAGGCAGTAATTTCTGGCTAATATACTAAAATTTTAATGACTGAATTTGAGAATGGATAAGACATTAAATTTATAGATAAATATTTTAATTAGATTTATGTAAAATGAATTTGTAAAATTTGAAGTGAAGAAAGAGTTATTGAGTAAAAACTGTGACTGACCTGAAATTAGGTTTTCTGAAAAATGCTACTGAATTTTTATTGTATATAATGATAGAGACAAAATTAGAAGAAGTGTTCAACATAAAAAAAATATTTATTTATGTATTATATATAATCTTGTAAAAGAGTTTTTCAATTGGATTTGTGGTTTATGAGATATTAGGTCATGAGTGTAATCTGCCAGGATGAACTGATAAACAGAAAATAGGCTACTGAATTCTATGGATATGAGGACCTTAAAGTTTGAATTAGAGAAAGTGTTAAACATAAAAGATGTTAATTTATATGTTATCTAAATGAATATAAAATTGTTTTATAATTAGATGATCACAAAATTAATTATAGGCATGGAAACAGGGTCTATTTGGATAAAGATTTCAAGACAGTAGTTTAAATTTGGAAATTCACTAATAATTGTTCAGTGATCCAAAAATTCTAAACTTTAGATGCTATAATTCTATGTGTCTATTTTCAATAGGAAAAGGAATTACATGGTTAAATATTGATTGAGTTATTAGCAAAATAACAGTATATACCAGAATAAGATTTATAGGCAGCATGCAGGCAACAAGACTGGTTGTAAAATTAAGTTTAAATTTACACTATAATTTGTGTAGTAATGGAAATAATGTGAATTTTGAATATGTTAAATCTTAATATGTTTAGTTTAAGTAGGAATAAGAATTGAAGCAATTGGATAAGTGTAGAGAGAGATATGAGTAATGAAACATAGGCTGTCAGTAAAGGTTCTTTATTGGAACAACCTAAAACTTGAAAATTTGAGGAATTTTCTTTAATACAAGTACAAGTAATGTAATTCTATATTAAATAGTATCTAAATGAAAATTAATTAAATATATAGAGTAAAAAAAATGAATGAAAGACAGTGATGAGTACCATGAGCATGTGAGCAATGAACTAAGGAAATGAAATTGGAAACGAAAAGAATAAGTAAAATGCAATAGGAAGTGCTAAGTGAGGTGAGTAATGTACATATATCAATGCTTTGTTTTACTCCACTGGAATTATTGAATCCTTCTACTTTGGACTTTCACTCCATTCTAAATTGGCTTTGCTAAAATTTGATTATATATATATATATATATGAATTACATGAACTTCCCTAATTATCTTCATTACTTGAATATCCCTTCCATTGACTCTT